>JACEEZ010020643.1:17858-25358 GCA_016584305.1 Chionoecetes opilio | reverse complement strand
CAACGGTCTTGATGGACTGCCCGTGCCTTAAACAAGCTGCCATATGTAAGATATCTCTCTCGGAAGTCAGTAGGCTGCCATAGAGTACATTTTTCTGAATTCCCGTATGGAAGCGCTGTGTTATGATGTCGCGAACAATGCTTTGGCGCGCTGTGTAATCTGCGTTCGAATGCAGCAAGCAACGCTCCAAGTAGTTAGGCGGATATGTGGCCAAATATAGAAGGATTGTGGCTTTGGTGGTAAAAGCACGAAAATTGGCACATTTGAAGGTTAGTATTTACTAAACGATTTCAGATATAGGGCCAAGCTCAATTTTTCCCCTTGATGCCCAGAAATGACAAAATCTAATATGGCCGCCTAACAAATTGTGAGAAATTATGAAGTCTAATGTCTTCGCCAATAAATGACATAACCAGACGAATAAAGCATCTATTTATGTTTTCAGCTATGAGGAATCCAATGGAGTCATCGTTTTGATGATAACATGTACACAAATCAATATGTCAGACAAAAAATGTAAATAAGCTCGCGAAAAAATGGAAACTGCAGCAATTTTTCAAGGTTTAGGAAATCATTTAACACACATGTACAAAAATCACATAGTTTATTGTCAAAGAATATGACACCATAATATATAACCATGTGTGTATACCTTATCACATACATGTATATCGTTATTCAAAACACTAACATAGAAATTAAACAATATTTTTTTAAGGTGACAAGGCGCGGAACAAAACAGCATATCAACAAAATAAGCAAAACAAAATGTTGAATAGACCATATATATCAAAGAAAAAATTTTGCACTGAGTGGCACACAATTCAAGAATAGTTAGCAACTGAACAACTAAACAACACAAGTTAATGGCTATCATTGTGATCACAATTACCAGCGCAGTTGCAGAGTGACGTGCACTTCAGATCAGCTTTGACACATTTGCAGAGTCCCCTGCATCCCTTCTTACAGCCACACCGTAGCAACTCTGAACAGGACACTGCTGCTTCTGGCAACAATGTCCACAATGGCTCCCATCCTCCTAAAGTATTCTTTTTCCATCCCCATGACTCTAGCGAAGGAACATCTGGAGCTCGTATGTGTGCCTGCCCCAAAACATGTCCGCCCTGGTAAATGGCACGTTTTGCGTGCTGCAAAAGCGCTGCGCTAGTTGGTGGGATGGCATCGATGGATCTTGCTTTGGTAGTGAATAGATGTCTCCTGGCTGAGTCAGCGCTAGCTTCAAAACTCGTTCTGTCATATAGCAACACTACGTACGACTCTAGTACTGACATACAATCATCATTGAAGCTTGCTGGCCTTGCAACAAGTTTCGAAAATACTGCAGTAACAGCATTGAATGATTTCCATGTGTCAAAGGCAGTTGTCTTGCCCCTACCAGCAAAGGAAGAGACCGTGTCACAACCGGTGAATGCGTGGAACATGGGAAGAGCTCGTGCCTTTTCTGCACCCAAAGATGTGGCGATTTGATGAGCTGGGATGTATCGAAGGTGTTTGCCAGTACCATACGCTATCCAAAGTTGCGTGTTCTCGAATTGCACAACAGTCGAGACAGCCAGGATGACGACATCAGTGTCCACTGTACGCAGCAGCAGCCTGCGATAACCTTTCTCTGCTGCATGCATCCATGACGTGCAGAAACATCCTGGTGTCGGCCTCTTCGTGAGTACAAGGTGCCAACGATGAGACATCCTGATGAACATGAGAACAAAGCACATTCTCGCCGCATGTTGAGATCACTTCCTTCTCGGTTGAAAGATTTTCCACCACTTGATGTGCCAAAAAATGAAAGAGCTCAGTCTTGTTGTCATCTATTCTCAGAAACTCTTGCCAGTTTCCTGGGATTGAGTTGACTGTTGTGACACGCCTTCTGACGCCCTTTCTTCGTTTTTCTCTTGTTGTATTCTTTAAACTATCCTGGCGATACACATCCCAAATCATGTCAACTCTGTTGGATTTTGCCAACTGTGCCTTGATGTACGGCAGGAACACTAGTGTGGCGTAGTCTTGGAAGGTTTTCGCTCCCACTGGCCTCAGCATATTGACGATAGCAGCTCCATCCAGTATGATGACGTCGACTGTTGGCGGCTCGCCTTCAGAATGTACAAAGCTTCTCTAGACAGCCGGTTAGATCCGCTTTGGTACCAAGCCGTAGTTTTCCCAACTGAAACAAGGCTGGCGGGTATGCATGATTTTCATGCTTGAAGTTTTCCAAATCACCGTCACGTGTTTGGCATGCGATGTAAAGCCTGGAGAACAGTGCACAGTCACTCTTGAGCGATGCTACCATCTGTGTCACTTTGGATGGAGTCCTTGTGGGTGGCCGGCTGAACAAGGCCAATCTGTTTTTGGGAATCGTATCCGATACAGGTGTTGTTCGCTCAATTAACCGCTGAGTGACATAGCTGTCATATTGGTCCTGACCCAGCTTCTCTATCCCACGAAAAGTTTTAGCTACAGCTTGATCTGGGATGTCTCCGGTATCTAAAACCAGAAGGTCGCCACTGTCTTCCATGAATGGATTACCGAGGTCTTTGATTACTTGCACAAGAGCCCTGACCTCGCTGGCAAAGGAGACTTGTGCGGATCGTGTATGCTCATGATGCCTGACTTGGTCTTTCCCAGTGTTGTTATCCGAGCCAACTGTTTCGAAACTGTCTATTACCTTCACGATTTCTGGTCCAGCTACCATCCACCTCAGTAGAGCTCTAAGATTTTGCATCAACCCGATTGCTCCACCATCTCCCTTGACGATTTTGTTGTTTTGTTCATGTGCCTGGTCGATAGCCATGGCTGAGAAGGGGCGAATCGTCTTATGAACAATGAAGCTGCCTGGATCGAACTCCTTCGCTACATGAGGAAGTCGTTGGTGTAGTGTTATCATATCACGTAGGTGAACGGGAACCCATCGAGTATAGTGAGTGTGGTCCAAGGCAAAGAACCACATAGCTAATGCCTTCAGCACAGGAACGTAGAGTGAAAAGTTACAATCACGAAGTGACCGCACATAGACCAGGAGGAGACATTCCAGGTGCATGACCATATACCAGTACTGGAACTGTGGAGAAACCTCAGCTTTCTTCACACACCAATCATCAAACGACAGCGGTGCACTTGTTTCCATGCTATACACATCATAAGCTGTGTGGAGCAAACTTGATAATGCACTGGAGGTGACTTGGTGTGCATGTCTAGTGCGCTTGACATGGGCACCTTTGAGAAAGGAGTCAGCCGTTCCTGCTGTCGCAATACCTGCTTGGGTAAAAACATTAGTCCAGCCACTGCCATCCAGCAAATCCCCGAGAGTTGTCAAAGCAGCCATTTCTAAATGCAACCCTCTAAGTAGGATGACAAAGTTCTCTTCGCCGTACACTTCTGGCCAATTTCATTGGATGAGCTTTGCGATCGCGAACAAAGGCTGATCTACTGTGAGCACAGGAATCTGTCCAGGGTTCAGATGTTCGACAGCTTGTTTGATAACATCCATCGAATGACAAATTATGGCCACTGACTTTGAGTCGTTCGGGAACAATGGCAGAAGTGATGTGATGGTGACATCGAAGTTACGTGATTGTTTTTCAGTCGAGTGGAATGCAGCCCAAGCAATCGGATGATCAATATTTTGGACCTGTTGATGTATGAGTCGCTGTGTGTTTTTCTGCCATTTCGTCTCGTCTTCAAGAGCAGCCTCCAGAGGAGCAGTGTTACATGTGAGTGGACCTGTCGTCTCGGGGATTTATGGATCTTTCTTTTTAAATGCCACTGGAGTCAGGATCATGTAGGCTTCCGGAAGTTGTGGTATCTTCTTGTTTGCTGTCCCTGGTTGTAAGTTAGCTCTTTCTCGCTTGGTGCCATCAGTCTCTTTTTTACGATTTTGGAACAGCGATATGCCAGTGCCATGAAAGGATTCACGAGCAGTGTTTGAGCTGGGATTGTGGTCAATGTTATCCACCGCCGCAGTCGTGAAGAGGCCATTTCGAAGAATGAGAGGGCATACAACACCATCTTATTGCTGGCTGCTTCGTTGGCCATATCCATGGATATATCCATTACCCTGTCATATGATATTGATAGTCCGAGATGGAACAAGTTATCAACAAGTTCACGTTTTCGTGTGTTTGCATGAATCATCATACCGAGGTATATTGGCAGTGGTGTCTCTCTGCTCTTAGTGTGATGAGTACCAGTGGAATCTGGGCGTCTTTTCACGTAGCTGTTGTACTGCAGCAATTGTGCCATACTGAGCGTTAATTGCCTCACCTGCTCAGTTACTTTATTCATAATGTTTGGGTCGTCCATTATCATGGCAACTAGTGCCACCAGTGACTTGGGAACAGCCTGTTCTTGGCAGCCTTTGCTAAAGGACCCATCAAATGTTGCTTGCATTCCCAACATATCTCGACGAATGAGTTGTGCTGCCTTAGCTAAACATATAGCTTCGTCGTCGCAGTTATCCACACTCGAATTCATCAGTGCAAATCCGACATCATCTTCAAAACTGAGTAAAACGTTTCGGCCTTGCTTGTAGGCCCGGATTCCAGGGACATTAGCAAGTATTCGATCTTTTAAGTCTGAAGAGTGGATACGGCCAGATACCTCAACCCCTAGGTGTCTCAGTCAATCAGTGTATAATTTGAGAAGATCAGACAACTGGAATATTGGGGCAACCGATTGCTCGATCATCTTTGTGTCTTCTATGTAGCCTAAGAGTTCCGCCAATGCTATGCCGTGAGATACTCCATCTGTGTTCCTTTGTCGATCTACTGCTGTTTTCCTACTGGCTGCGTTGTACAATTTCACAAGGCATGGTGCATGATATTTGGCATCCTGTGCCACCAGGTCGCCGGAGCTAAGTTTTGCAATGAGTTCTTGATCTTGAAGCTTCAGGGCGCATTGCTTAACTCGATCGCACAGTTTGGGCATCATGGCATCATGCAGAGAGGCACGTTCTGTTGCAACTTCATTACAGAAGAAACATACATCACCTTCAGAAGGTCGGTCTTTTCGTGAAAACTGTCGCCGCGTGTAATTTAAGGGCGATCTCGGATGTCACTTGCACATGGAGGTATTGCAACTGTCTGAAGTCGTGCTAGACGACTTGAAGAACACTTAAAACGGCAAGATGAGTGCCACTGTGCGCTATGTTTGGCAAGTGTCTGAGGGATACCATCGTCATCATCTAATTGTGCTATGTGCACGCCAACTGGCTGTTCACCTAATTCTCGAAACTTTGTTAAATTGTCACCCACACGATGATACCCAGCCCCAACATCTGTCCTCTTTGATTTTGCTGGGCACTGGGGAGGCTCTGAAGAATGTTCTTGGCAAAGGGCACAACGACTCCAATCGATGGGAGGATAGCCAACTGTCGATGTAGATGGTTGCAGACTGTAATCTTCTATGATCTTACATCGCTTCTTCGCCGACATGGTGGATTCTACTTCTGATCAGTCACCTGCAAGAAGAGAAGTATTATATAATATTATATTATATATATATATATATATATATATATAAAGAGATAGAGAGAGAGAGAGAAGAGATGAAGAGAGAGAGAGAGAGAGAGACGAAGAGAGAAGAGAGAGAGAAGAGAGAGAGAGAGAGAGGAGAGAGAGAGAGAGAGAGAGAGAGAGAGAGAAGAGAGAGAGAGAGAGAGAGAGAGAGAGAGAGAGAGAGAGCGGGGCCGCCACGGTAATTTATTTAGTTAACGCTAATATTTGCATGGTACTACTGCATGTATCAGAAAACGAAATATAGCAATGGAAAGCTAATAAAATTATGTTTCTATAGATATCTTCCATCATATAAGTTGTCCCACAAAGTTTTACATGACGACGTGTTTAAGTGACTTGTAAGTTCATGCATATTTCTTCAGAGTCTCATAATGACCTTTATTTAATGTGTTTTACTGTGTTTTATGTGTATGATGCTATCACAGGCGTGGCAGCTGACCTGGGTTCCTCAGGAAGGCACAGGTGAGGCGGATGAGGGCGTGTTGCCGGGAGGGGTGGACGCCAGCTGCCGCCAGCAGGGTGGGCAGGTCAAAAGGTGGCCACTTTCAGGGCGAGGAGTTGAGACTGTAGCACTACACGATGGGCGTGGAAGCGCGGACACTACAGCAACAAGTGTGCAATAGTTTCCGGAACATTCCTGCGCTTGTGCACTTGTATTACCTTGTAAATACAGAAATGGATCCTGAAATCCCGCCATTTTCACTCGAGTCGTGATACAACACTGTGTTCCAACATTACTGAGCCTGAATATGAATAATGATCTTTGAAAACACCACTAGTCTACCGGTAGTATGTATGATTTCACTAAATAAAATAAGAAAACAATATCAATTGTCTTAATGTTCTTTAATTGCCATATTCAATTACGAATGGCAATTGACAATTATTTTATAAGGATACCAACATCTTTGCGTCACCCAGAGACCGAGCCCATTTCTTTAGATTATAGACAAATATCGTTTTGTACACAATTTAATTTAGCATACGCACCATTACCTTATACTTACTTGCTTACAAAATAATATAGTAATTTTAAAGTCAATTTACTGTATTTTTAGTATTGTATTAATTAACGTAATAAAAAATATACTTCTAATATGGGCAGCCCATGTATATCCCATGTTTAACCCATACACACACAGTCTATCTCTGCATAAAAATCTCCAAAACATTCATGTTCATCGAAACTTATTAGAATTATTTTTTCAGCGATAATATCGGAATCATTCAGACAGTCTACTGCATAGTTGTGGAATGGTGGTAAAAATGTATATCTATATGGGAAGCCCACATAGAGCCCAGGTAAAACCCATTTAACATTCCTCTACTAAACCATGGCTATATATATGAATAATTGCCTCAAGGTTTATTTTCTCAGTCGATTGGACGATTTGCTATGCAATTTTGTCATTAAGTAATTGACGTTATAAAAAATATACTTATAATATGGGCAGCCCACGTATATCCCATGTTTAACCCATACAAACAGTATCTCTGTGCATAAAAATCTCCAAAACATTCATGTTCATCGAAATTTATTAGAATTATTTCCTCAGCGATAATATCGCAATCATTTAGACAGTCTACTGCATAGTTGTGGAATGATGGTAAAAATGTATATCTATATGGGAAGCCCACATAGAGCCCAGGTAAAACCCATTTAACATTCCTCTACTAAACCATGGCTATATATTTGAATAATTGCCTCAAGGTTTATTTTCTCAGTCGATTGGACGATTTGCTATGCAATTTTGTCACTTCGGAAAAATGGCCACTATTGTGGGCAACCCATATGGGTCCCATCTATAGCCCATGGATTTGCCCATCCTTTACCCATGCCCACCTAGCCCACCAATTACCATGAAAATCTCACATGGGTCCCATGTAAGTGTGCTGGCTGGGGAGAGATAACGAGAGAGAGAGAGAGAGAGAGAGAGAGAGAGAAGAGAGAGAGAGAGAGAGAGAGAAG
>JACEEZ010020643.1:0-17481 GCA_016584305.1 Chionoecetes opilio | reverse complement strand
GCATAAAATCTCCAAAACATTCATATTCATCGAAATTTATTAGAATTATTTCCCCAGCGATAATATCGCAATCATTCAGACAGTCTACTGCATAGTTGTGGAATGATGGTAAAAATGTATATCTATATGGGAAGCCCACATAGAGCCCAGGTAAAACCCATGTAACATTCCTCTACTAAACCATGGCTATATATTTGAGTAATTGCCTCAAGGTTTATTTTCTCAGTCGATTGGACGATTTGCTATGCAAATTTGTCATTAATTAATTGACGTTACAAAAAATATACTTATAATATGGGCAGCCCATGTATATCCCATGTTTAACCCATACAAACACAGTCTATCTCTGTGCATAAAAATCTCCAAAACATTCATGTTCATCGAAATTTATTAGAATTATTTCCTCAGCGATAATATCGCAATCATTCAGACAGTCTACTGCATCGTTGTGAAATGATGGTAAAAATGTATATCTATATGGGAAGCCCACATAGAGCCCAGGTAAAACCCATGTAACATTCCTCTACTAAACCATGGCTATATATTTGAATAATTGCCTCAAGGTTTATTTTCTCAGTCGATTGGACGATTTGCTATGCAATTTTGTCACTTCGGAAAAATGGCCACTATTGTGGGCAACCCATATGGGTCCCATCTATAGCCTATGGATTTGCCCATCCCTTACCCATGCCCACCTAGCCCACCAATTACCATGAAAATCTCACATGGGTCCCATGTAAGTGTGCTGGCTGGGTTAGGTGAGAGTTGTACTTCTCTTACGGTTATAATGATGCTTAGGTGAGAGTTCATCAGTAGCTGCACTCTTTATTTTCCTTCACTGGTGATCTCTGGAATGCTCTTTTGCAATTTTTCCATCTTCAAATGGTTTCAACTCCAAAATTAGAGTACCAGAGCTCCCCTACATACAGGACCTCCCCTACATACAGCAGCTCCCCTACATACAGGAGCTCCCCTACATACAGCAGCTCCCCTACATTCAGGACCTCCCCTACATACAGGACCTCCCCTACATACAGCAGCTCCCCTACATACAGCAGCTCCCCTACATACAGGAGCTCCCCTACATACAGGAGCTCCCCTACATACAGGAGCTCCCCTACACACAGGAGCTGCCCTACATACAGCAGCTCCCCTACATACAGGAGCTCCCCTACATACAGGAGCTCCCCTACATACAGGAGCTCCCCTACATACAGGAGCTCCCCTACACACAGGAGCTCCCCTACATACAGCAGCTCCCCTACATACAGGAGCTCCCCTACACACAGGAGCTCCCCTACATACAGCAGCTCCCCTACATACAGGAGCTCCCCTACACACAGGAGCTCCCCTACATACAGCAGCTCCCCTACATACAGCAGCTCCCCTACATACAGGAGCTCCCCTACACACAGGAGCTCCCCTGCATACAGCAGCTCCCCTACACACAGGAGCTCCCCTACATACAGCAGCTCCCCTACATACAGGAGCTCCCCTACACACAGGAGCTCCCCTACATACAGGAGCTCCCCTACACACAGGAGCTCCCCTACATACAGGAGCTCCCCTACATACAGGAGCTCCCCTACACACAGGAGCTCCCCTACATACAGGAGCTCCCCTACACACAGGAGCTCCCCTACATAAAGGAGCTCCCCTACACACAGGAGCTCCCCTACATACAGGAGCTCCCCTACATACAGGAGCTCCCCTACATACAGGAGCTCCCCTACATACAGGAGCTCCCCTACACACTTACACACATAAATATTTCTGTGCTTTGTACTGAACTTAAAATATACAGAAGAACAACATTACTCTTGTTGATATAAGTGTTTAAGTGGTTAACCCCTTGAGGCCCAGAACGTCATTTATATTGTAATAGGACTACCATTAGACAATTTTTGGTGAATGTAAGCAATATTTTTATAGATATGACCTGTTTAGTATCCTTGTCCACTGGCTAATTTGGTAGAATCAGTTACTTTGTTGTAATTTTACGGCTAACAACACACAATTTTATGTGGCAAAGGAAAGATCTGGGCGTGAAGGGGTTCAAGGGATCCAGTAAAGGAGAGGTAGGAAAAGTTCTTACGGTTAGTAATCAGGATAGAACAAGAAGTATCGGATACAAACTGGAAAGTGTAGATTTAAAAAGGAAATAGGGAAAAACTGGTTCACAAATAGGCTGGTAAATGATTGGAATGGACTCGGTTGTCAGGTGGTCAGTGCTGAGTCAATAGGGAGCTTTAAAAGGAGGCTGGATAAATTCATGGATGGGGATGAAAGGTGGATGTAGGTACAGGTTGAAGTTCCCAAACTCGGCAACACCCAAAACTCGGCTATGGTTCCGGATTTTCCAAAACACGGCCAGAACACCCAAACCCCCGGTGTGTAGTTGCCGGTCGGCCGCTGGGTGCCACCACACTAGTCCCCGCTTGGTTTCTCCCGCCGATTTTTGTTTGTTGTTATTGTTCAGTGGTGTTGGGGACTGTAGAGTGTGTACACTATTATTTTGTGTACTTCAAACAGTCTGTTATTGGTATTATGGCTCCCAAACGTCCGGAACACCTACTGGTGGAAGTGAAAAAAAAAGGAAGAACAATGTTTAACTATTTCTGAGAAAATTGACCTTTGAAGAAGGTGGATGGCGGAACCTCAGTGCGGAATTTGTGTGAAATTATGGTGTGGGGTCTCTACGTGTATGACCTCAAGAACAGAAAACAAAGTTACGTGAATTTTATTCCCTTTAAATATATCACGTTCTAAAAGTCGGAAAATTCCATTACTCGGCTCGGCGCTGGTCCCGAGGTTGCCGAGTTTGGGAACTTCAACCTGTAGTGTTAAGTAACAAGAACTACCACATGTAGGTCTCACGGCCTCTTGTAGCTTCCTTATTGTCTTATGTTCTTATAGTGATTACAGCAAAGCCCTGACAGACTGGACACACTGGATCAGCCCCGTGTCTGATCTAGTCGAGTGTCCGGACTTTTCCAGCCTAAACATTTCAAAGGAACTAGAAACAAGTTTGCATGTCACCAACAATTCCTAATCCAGGCTTTTCCCTCTTAAACCAGACCTTTGTATGGCCCATCATCCAGAAGTTGTTACCAAGAGTTGTCACTGCCATTATCAAACATTCACTACAGTAGCCATTATTTGCAGAAAGCAATAATGGTTGATAAATAAAATCTCAAGGTTTGTATGCCCACCCTGAGGGCAAGTCCACGAGTTTGTGATGCAGCAAAGTCTTGTAGGGAGGCTATAAGTGAGGGAAGATTTAATTGAGTAATCTGAATTGCCTTGCTCTTTTTTTTTTATTGCGTAATCTGAATTGTTTTGTCTCTATGAAGCTTTTCCATGGCAGTGTTTTGTCTCTATGAAGCTTTTCCATGGCAGTGTTTTGTCTCTATGAAGCTTTTCCATGGCAGTGTTTTGTCTCTATGAAGCTTTTCCATGGCAGTGTTTTGTCTCTATGAAGCTTTTCCATGGCAGTGTTTTGGCTCTATGAAGCTTTTCCATGGCATTGTTTTGCCCTCTATGAAGTTTTTTCCATGGCAGTGTTTTGGCTCTATGAAGCTTTTCCATGGCAGTGTTTTGTCTCTATGAAGCTTTTCCATGGCAGTGTTTTGTCTCTATGAAGCTTTTCCATGGCAGTGTTTTGTCTCTATGAAGCTTTTCCATGGCAGTGTTTTGTCTCTATGAAGCTTTTCCATGGCAGTGTTTTTTTCTCTATGAAGCTTTTCCATGGCGTGTTTTTGCTCTATGAAGCTTTTCCATGGCAGTGTTTTTGGTTTTATGAAGCTTTTCCATGGCAGTGTTTTGTCTCTATGAAGCTTTTCATGGCAGTTTTTTTGTCTCTATAAAGCTTTTCCATGGCAGTGTTTTGTCTCTATGAAGCTTTTCCATGGGCAGTGTTTTGTCTCTATGAAGCTTTTTCCATGGCAGTGTTTTTGGCTCTATGAAGCTTTTCCATGGCAGTGTTTTGTCTCTATGAAGCTTTTCCATGGCAGTGTTTTGGCTCTATGAAGCTTTTCCATGGCAGTGTTTTGTCTCTATGAAGCTTTTCCATGGCAGTGTTTTGGCTCTATGAAGCTTTTCCATGGCAGTGTTTTGGCTCTATGAAGCTTTTCCATGGCAGTGTTTTGGCTCTATGAAGCTTTTCCATGGCAGTCAGTGTGAGGGGAGGGAAGGGCAGGGCCGGGAGTTGGGGTTTTGTCTGAGAGCCATGCATTTCAATCCTCTAAAATGATCAAATCCTCATTGACTTACATTGTTGACCGTTTCTTTGTAAGGGAACTGTGTGAAGGTGTAGCTGACACTCTGACCGGCGACACCCTCGGGGGCCGGCACGCCCGCCAGGCCCATCACCAGGGCCACGCCCCACAGCCTGCACACACTGTCACCTCTGCAATATGAAACAACAGAAAATGATGAGGTGCAATGCTTGGTATTAATTAGATTGTTATTACTGATACCAGAAATATAATTTATAAAACATTTCTTTTACTGATACCATAGCAGATTGTTATTAGCAGTGCAATACAATGTTAATTGGGAGGTATTTTCGTTAGAGTGCCATCAAGTTGTTAGTTTTCCTTGAATATTTTTCATTACACTAGAAGTGTAGCACATTGCTGTTACTGATACTGTAGCAGATGCGAAGATCATCACAAAAGCACATCAAAACTATGAATAGTATTTCTATCTAAATCAACGCCCATGTACAGCCTCCTCAGCCCCCCTGCCCGCCTGGCTTCTACAGGGGAGGTTCCTCAGCCCCCTGACCGCCTGGGCTTCTACAGGGAGGGGTTTCCCCAGCCCCCTGACCGCCTGGGCTTCTACAGGGAGGTTCCTCAGCCCCCTGACCGCCCGGGCTTCTACAGGGGAGGTTCCTCAGCCCCCTGACCGCCTGGGCTTCTACAGGGGGGGTTCCTCAGCCCCCTACTGCCTGGGCTTCTACAGGGGAGGTTCCTCAGCCCCCTGACCCCCCTGGGCTTTCTACAGGGGGGGTTCCCTCAGCCCCCTGACCGCCTGGGCTTCTACAGGGGAGGTTCCTCAGCCCCCTGACCGCCTGGGCTTCTACAGGGGAGGTTCCTCGCCCCTGACCGCCTGGGCTTCTACAGGGGGTTCCTCAGCCCCCTGACCGCCTGGGCTTCTTACAGGGGAGGTTCCTCAGCCCCCTGACTGCCTGGGCTTCTACAGGGAGGGTTCCCATGGTAAACAAAAAATGCAGAAAAATAGGAAAAAAATCACGATTTATAAATAAGATGCATGGATCCTATCTAGACACTTTGCACATATCAAGGCAAGGTTATGGATGCTACAATTGCCCCCCGCCGGCATGCCACCACCACACCGGGCAGCTTTCCACGCCGGGCCGCTGCATGCCGCCCGGGGCCTCTACCACTGAGCTACTCCGACGGCATCAGATTAATTACGAACACGGCTAAATCTATCAGAAAAATTGTTTCATCGTGAAAATAGCAGGATGCTAAGAACTAAATTTCTCTGAGAATTTATGTCGTTTATGAGATTTTACATGGCAAAGGCATAATTATATCCAGGGTCCAGGAAAGGGCAAGGCCGCTGTTAGGAAGTTTTAAGTTAGATTTAGTTTGCAATGTCCCTCCCTGTTTTGGTACCTTGGAGGAGTTGTGGAAAAAAACCCTATTTCAGGAAGCTCCCCCGACTTTTGTGACATGTATTTAGACCATTTTTGGGCACCACAAAACAGCTATATTTATTTGCCTTCTGCACAAAAAAAAAAAAAAAACGGCATTCACTAGACTAGCCCTTAAGGGGGAAGTCCGCCGTGAAAATATGAAGAAAAAAATTTAAATACGAATTTGAGTTATATGGTCTATGGCCGGGGTGTTCAAACTACGGCCCGCGGGCCAATGGCGGCCCGCTCTCCATTTTTAATTGGCCCGCAGTAAATTTAAAAAATGTAATGAAATAATGTTATGTCCCAAAATGAATTGTTACAGGGGCCGAGAGAGAGAGAAGAGAGAGAGAGAGAGAGAGAGAGAGAGAGAGAGAGAGAGAGAGAGAGAGAGAGAGAGAAGAGAGAGAGAGAGAGAGAGAGAGAGAGAGAGAGAGAGAGAGAAGAGAGAGAGAGAGAGAGAGAGAGAGAGAGAGAGAGTTCAAATTCATTCAAATTCAAATTAATTTATTTTCCACAGGGTAGTGGTTATTACATCAGAATACGTATAATAATTGGTAGACTTGTCTACCAATTATTAGAGAGAGAGAGAGAGAGAGAGAGAGAGAGAGAGAGAGAGAGAGAGAGAGAGAGAGAGAGAGAGGGGAGAGAGAGAGAGAGAGAGAGAGAGAGAGAGAGAGAGAGAGAGAGAGAGAGAGAGAGAGAGAGAGAGAAGAGAGAGAGAGAGAGAGAGAGAGAGAGAGAGAGAGAGAGAGAGAGAGAGAGAGAGAGAGAGAGACGCTAAAATTATTCCTTTTGGCATGGCGGAAAGAGTTAAGCAGGATAACAGGTGGAGGTGAGGAGGAAGAGGTGAACAGAGAGATGGAAGGAGAGGGAGATGTTGACGAGAAAGAATAGTAAATGAGCTGTGGAGAAGGAGGAGACGGTAATAGGAGAGACGCGAACATTACGTTTCACAAAACTGCTGGACAAGGACATGACGCCCACGAGGAAGGCGGGTGGAAAGGTGGAAACAGCCGGCCTTGGATAGACAAGGAGGAGGTTCGTAAGGAGCACACACGCGCACCAGTCTCTCTTGGTTAGTCAAGCGCCTGGTTGGGGGTGTTGGACTTAATTTGGGTTTATCCATGCCCTTATTCTGGTTGTGGAAGAGAGAAGGTGTGCAGGAGTGTTAGGGAGTGACTCCTGTCTCTCCCACAGTTATTTGAAGTGGGGCTGGTTGTGTCGTAGTAATCTGGCTTTTCGCTCCCCAGTCAGACATACATACAGACTGACACCCACACACAGGCAAGCACACATTACGGGTGGTCTGGCTGGTCTTTGGAGTGGAAGCCGAGTTAGGATTTTGTTGTTAGAGAGCCGTGTTTTGTTTAAAATGCTACTCTTTGTTCGAGGCTCGGCAGAGAGAGGATTGTAAGTTAGGTAACGGACGTATTTGTTTAACTTTCCCCGCCGCCGCGCCGGGCCGGAACCAAAATGGCGGAACCAAAGAAACGCAAGATAGCGAGTGAGTGCAGAAAAATTCAGAGACGATGGGAAAATTAATACTTTTTCATAGAAATGAAAGGGAAGTGTGACTGCTTGATTTGCACCGAAACTATTGCATTGATGAAAGAGTATAATGTACGGCGACACTATGAAACCAAACATCAGACCCCGTGTCCTGCACTGGTGCCGAACGTGAACAGAAAGTTAAGAACATGGCAGCTAGCCTGCAAGCTCAACAACAGTATTTTTTCGGTGCTAATAAAGCACACGAAAATGCCACAATAGCCAGCTATGAGGTAGCTTAACTCATTGCCAGACATGGGAAACCTTTCTCAGATGGCGAATTCATAAAACAGTGCCTCACTGAAGTGGCAAGAATAATGTGCCCGGAAAAAGTGCACAAATTCAGCAGCGTGAGCATGTCCAGAAACACAGTTGTTCGGCGAATCGAAGACTTGTCAGCTGACTTAAAACATCAACTGTCAGATCAATTGCTTGTGCTTTTGATTTTTACTGGATTGCATGTGATGAGAGTACAGACGCCACAGAATCCCCACAGCTGTTAATTTTTCTGCGTGGAGATGATGATAATTTTTGCATCACAGAGGAGCTGCTTGATCTCAGGAGTGTAGAGGCCACAACAATGGGTCAGGACATTTTTGAAGCTGTATCAGATGCCTTAGAGAAGATGGGACTTGCATGGAACAAGCTGTGTGGAGTTATGACGGACGGAGATCCAGCTATGACCGGCGCGCCCAAAGAGTTATGACGGACGGAGCTCCAGCTGTGACCGGCGCGCCCAAAGAGTTATGACGGACGGAGCTCCAGCTGTGACCGGAGCGCCCAAAGAGTTATGACGGACGGAGCTCCAGCTGTGACCGGCGCGCCCAAAGAGTTATGACGGACGGAGCTCCAGCTGTGACCGGCGCGCCCAAAGAGTTATGACGGACGGAGCTCCAGCTGTGACCGGCGCGCCCAAAGGAATGGCCTCTCTGGTGTGCTCGAAGGTGCAAGAGAACATAAGAACATAAGAAAATAAGGAAGCTACAAGAGGCCGCGAGGCCTACACGTGGTAGTTCCTGTCACCTAACACTACCTACATCCACCTTTCATCCCTATCCATGAACCTATCCAGCCCCTCTTTAAGGCTCCCTAATGACTCCGCACTAACTACCTGTCTACTGAGACCATTCCATTCATTCACCACCCTATTGGTGAACCAGTTTTTCCCTATTTCCTTTCTAAATCTAAGCTTTTCCAGCTTGAATCCGTGACTTCTTGTTCTACCCTGGTTAAAAGCCGTAAGAACTTTTCCTACCTCTCCTTTATTAAATCCCTTTATCCACTTAAAAACTTCTATCAGATCGCCCCTTACTCTGCGTCTCTCGAGTGAGTGTAATTTTAATAATTCAATCTCCTCTCATAACTAAAGTTACGCATCCCTTGTATCATTTTGGTCGTCCTTCTCTGCACTGTTTCTAACAAGGCTATATCCATCTTGTAATATGGAGACCAAAACTGAACCGCATAGTCTAGGTGAGGCCTGACTAGAGCCAGATAAAGCTTTAGAATAACTTCCGCACTTCTACTTTTAACACTTCTGGTAATGAATCCTAATACTCTATTAGCTCTATTTCTGGCCTCAATACATTGTTTCCTAGGTCGGAGGTCTGGGCTCACCCTCACTCCAAGATCTTTTTCACCTTCTGATCTTTTCAGCGCTACATTGCTTATGGTGTATCTTACCAGGGTTTTTTCTACCAACATTCATAACACTGCACTTATCAATATTAAATGCCATCTGCCATCTGACTGCCCACTCATTAAGAGAGCGGAGGTGAGGCTCTAAAAATGCACTGTATCCTTCACCAAGAAGCCCTCTGTGCCAGACAGTCCAGCTTGGCGATGTGATGAACACTGTTGTGAAAACGGTAAACATAATTCGTGCACGAGGGCTGTACCACAGAGAATTTCAAGCTTTACTCTCTGAGATCGATGCTGATTACGGGGACCTGCCGTACTACCTCTCTGAGATCGATGCTGATTACGGGGACCTGCCGTACTACCTCTCTGAGATCGATGCTGATTACGGGGACCTGCCGTACTATTGTGATGAGCTGGCTAGTCGCGGCTCCGTGCTGCAGCGGTTTTATGCCCGGAGATATGAAATTGACCATTTTTTGCAAGAAAAGGACCGACCTCTTCATGAGCTGAGTGACCCTCTATGGTTGGCAGACCTAGCATTTTTATTTGATCTTACCGATCATCTTAACTCACTGAATAAAAGCCTACAAGGCAAAGACCAGCTTGTGCCACACCTTTACGCGCAGATGAAAGCATTCTGTGTGAAGCTCCGTCTCTTTGAGAAGCAGCTACACAACTTCAATGTTGCACTCTTCCCAACGCTGTCCGGAATCAAACGTGCTTTTCCAGAGGCCAGCCTTACTGCTAAAAAGGAGAAGTGTGTGTCTGGGATCACATCTCTCATCACGGAATTTAGTCGGCGCTTCCATGATTTCTCAAGCATTGAGAAAGAAATCAACCTGTTCTCGACTCCCTTCCTGGTGGATGCTGAAGAAGTGGAGAAGTCTGCAATTAGAACTTATCAAAATGCAGTGTGATGATTCTCTGAAGAATCAACATCAGCTTCTTTCCCTACCCGACTTCTACCGGAGCTTGGAAAAGAACAAGTTTCCCTTGATGAGACGCCATGCAAAAAGAATGATGAGTCTGAGAACCAAAAGCAGACTGAGAACCAAAAGCAGACTGAGAACCAAAAGCAGACTGAGAACCAAAAGCAGACTGAGAACCAAAATGACCGCCAGCCATCTCTGTGATGGCCTTCGCATCTCAACCACCAAACTTACTCCTGACCTGCCAGTCATCCTGCAGTCCCAGGCACAGCATCACTGCTGCCACTCAGTGCACCACTGTTACCATTATAGGGCAGTTCTAAATACACAGTAGTCATGTGTAAATAAGCCCAATTAATTAATAAAATGAGTCAATTGAAGATAATAACATTTCCCATTTTTATATACAACATAAAAATGACAATAAAAAGTGACACTTGCAACCAGACTCGGGATAAAAATAAAAATTCATAAATGGAAAGCCGTGATCTTGTCTGTATTTTTTAAGCAATTTCAATTATCAACGATTATTTACCTATACATTTGATTTGACTTTGCTAACTTTACTATAATATATCACCTGGCCTTTACTGAGTGGCCCGACCCTTCCTATATTTTCAGCATGTGGCCCTGTGTGGATAAAGTTTGGACACCCTGGTCCATGGCAACACCCTATCCTTTGACTTACTCATTGGGGAATTTTTTTCAGTCGGACATAAATTTAAATGCCCATAGCGAGGGCTTTTAAACTTTCAAAACTTGTAAAAAAAAATTTAAAAAAATAGAAAATGTTATATATCAAAACTAAGCCTTTAAAAAAACACACAACAGCAATCTTAAGGGTGAATTTTGTTACCCAGGTAACAGTTCTGGAACACAATTTTGGATATGAAAAGTGCAACCTGTTCACAAAAAAATTTAGAACAAATGTATAGTACATCCAAAAATGACTAGAAAAGAGAAGAATTACACCGAAGAAGACAATAAACAAGAAGAGGAAGACAGACAAAGGAATTCCAACCAAAAGCTAGGCACCTGGTGAATGTTGATGGAACCTTGCAACAATGAGGGGCGTGGCACCCTGACACCCTCGCCTTTGAGCGATTAATTAATACCTTTATAAGGGGGGACAAGGTGCCAGATCCTTTTATGCATGCATTGATATGTGATTACTGATCCCATAAAATTCATATGCATGTAGCATTGACAGTATAGTACCTTCACTGGAGCGCAGAAACTTTAGCAAAACTTCAAACGCGTTTTTCTCATAACTAGTATAAAATTAAAATTAAATTATTTTCTGCTTTTATTTTTGGCACGATTTTCACGAAACATTAGGACACACAAAATCTAATATCGTAGAAAAATCTGTCCTGTTTTTTTTTTAAGGCTTAGTTTTGATATATGGGAAAATTATCCAAAAAAAATTCATAAAATCAAATTTTTTTTTTTACAAGTTTTGAAAGTTTTTTCGAAAACAGTAAAAAAAAAAAAAAAAAGACAAATTGTTAGAATAACAATGAATTATCAGATGCGCATTTCACAAGGAAATCGGTAAATAAATGTCTGAGAAAAATAAATTCAAAATTTCATCAGAAACCGAAAAAATTATTTTCCTTAAATTTTTCAAAAATTTCATTTCATCTGATCAGCTTGAAATTTTAATGTGATAACAAGGGTACTAATATACACAAGATATAAATTATTCATGACCGTAGATGCAATTTTTTATTCATGGGGGACTCTGTCCTTGCTTGGTGGCCACAGCAAGCAAGCGATAGAGGTGAAGGCCTTCTGCAGAATGACCGCTGTCTTACTACTGCTGTTATGCTCACTTAGGTGAAGGCCTTCTGCAGAGTGACCGCTGTCTTACTACTGCTGTTATGCTCACTTAGGTGAAGGCCTTCTGCAGAGTGACCGCTGTCTTACTACTGCTGTTATGCTCACTTAGGTGAAGGCCTTCTGCAGAGTGACCGCTGTCTTACTACTGCTGTTATGCTCACTTAGGTGAAGGCCTTCTGCAGAGTGACCGCTGTCTTACTACTGCTGTTATGCTCACTTAGGTGAAGGCCTGCTGCAGAGTGACCGCTGTCTTACTACTGCTGTTATGCTCACTTAGGTGAAGGCCTGCTGCAGAATGACCGCTGTCTTACTACTGCTGTTATGCTCACTTAGGTGAAGGCCTTCTGCAGAGTGACCGCTGTCTTACTACTGCTGTTATGCTCACTTAGGTGAAGGCCTTCTGCAGAGTGACCGCTGTCTTACTACTGCTGTTATGCTCACTTAGGTGAAGGCCTTCTGCAGAGTGACCGCTGTCTTACTACTGCTGTTATGCTCACTTAGGTGAAGGCCTTCTGCAGAGTGACCGCTGTCTTACTACTGCTGTTATGCTCACTTAGGTGAAGGCCTTCTGCAGAGTGACCGCTGTCTTACTACTGCTGTTATGCTCACTTAGGTGAAGGCCTTCTGCAGAGTGACCGCTGTCTTACTACTGCTGTTATGCTCACTTAGGTGAAGGCCTGCTGCAGAGTGACCGCTGTCTTACTACTGCTGTTATGCTCACTTAGGTGAAGGCCTGCTGCAGAATGACCGCTGTCTTACTACTGCTGTTATGCTCACTTAGGTGAAGGCCTTCTGCAGAGTGACCGCTGTCTTACTACTGCTGTTATGCTCACTTAGGTGAAGGCCTTCTGCAGAGTGACCGCTGTCTTACTACTGCTGTTATGCTCACTTAGGTGAAGGCCTTCTGCAGAGTGACCGCTGTCTTACTACTGCTGTTATGCTCACTTAGGTGAAGGCCTGCTGCAGAGTGACCGCTGTCTTACTACTGCTGTTATGCTCACTTAGGTGAAGGCCTGCTGCAGAATGACCGCTGTCTTACTACTGCTGTTATGCTCACTTTTGCAATGCCAGCAATTTGCAAATTGAGTGAAATCCATGATGGCAATATGAGTAAAACAAAACCTGACTTTACGTAACCTTCACTAATACAGCAATTGGCATATTGATTGTGCATTTTGCCTATTTCCTAATATTACTGTAATGCTATAAGTACCTAGACGACCGCTTACCAGGAGGAGGAATTCTTTGCTCTTAAGTCCAGAGGTCGGCAACCCAGAATTTGAGAAGAGTCAGTTACTTCAAACTTGGCAGAAAAGCAGTGCTGATGGCGCCGCAGTGTCAATTATGAATGGAAATTACGAAACAATAAAATGTTCCTCTTATTATCTCTTACTAATAAAGTAGGAATATAGACAAAAAAATAAAGGAAAATGCATGTAATAATAATAATAATAATAATAATAATAATAATAATAATAATAATAATAAGGATGATAATAAGTACAAGAATTCATCCCAATATTTTCCTAGAGACCTGTGTAGGCTCTGGGTCACACACACTATTGTACTGCCGCTATCTATGCCTGTATTTTATCTTCTTTCTTTTTTACGATAATTTGGACATTTTTAAGTAGGTGGCAGGAGTGGCGCCGGTCTTTTGAAAGAGCCGCAGGTTGCCGACCGCTGGTCTAGTCGGCACCGTCTCTGACTGTGGTTTCGTTGGAGGCAAAGTCTGTACGGTGTGGGTTCGAGTTTCACCAAGATAAATTTATATATAATAAAGGGAAATAAGATTTATTCCCTGAATTGTGATTCTAGCCCTATGAAACATTACATTAGTTCCCTGTCCCAGCCTTCCATGAACAGTGACTTCTCCTCTATGAAGCATTACATTAGTTCCCTGTCCCAGCCTTCCATGAACAGTGACTTCTCCTCTATGAAACATTACATTAGTTCCCTGTCCCAGCCTTCCATGAACAGTGACTTCTCCTCTATGCAACATTACATTAGTTCCCTGTCCCAGCCTTCCATGAACAGTGACTTCTCCTCTATGAAACATTACATTAGTTCCCTGTCCCAGCCTTCCATGAACAGTGACTTCTCCTCTAGTCATGAGGGCTGCAGCTCCCCCTTCGGCATCCCCTTCAGAATAACCTCACGACAGAAGATTAGGAGAGTGGGTAAAAATGGACGAGGACTGCGCGGTCAGTTTCCGAGACACTGATTTGGTTTTCCTTGCCTAAAACTAGTGCTTTTTCATATGGATATATATTTATTTTCCAGAAACCGATTACAATTTTTTTTTGTAATTTTCATCACTAAATCCAAGGATCGCCGTTTCCATTGATAACAATGTATCTCTATCAGAGCAAGCACTAACTTGGGGGAACTTGGCCAGAAAATATTAGTCAGTGTCTCAGAAACCAGGGAAGTGACAGAATTGTACAAAAACAAGTGTGCCCCGCATTCACCAGCTCGCCCGCCAGCCGCCGAGTGGTCCGCTCTGCCCTGCCGTGGTGCAGTGGCTAGCGTGCCTGGCTACGAATCTGCGGGCCCTGGTTCGATCCCGGGCCAGGGCAAGTCGGTGACCAGCTTACCCAGCTGTTCTTCCTTCCTTTTGGGGTTGATAAATGGGTACCTGGGGTAACCTGGGGAAGGTAACTGTGGTAACCCGGGAGTCACACTAGCCCTGTGTCCCGGGGTAACGGGTCCTCACCCAGCACAGGTTCTAAGGGCTAATGCCACGGAGATGAGCACCGCATGCCACGCGCAGCTTAGCGTATGCTCCCATCTTGACCTTTACCTCCTAACGACCCCCAGGCCAGATTATTAACCCAACTGAACCTTAACCTAACCTCCTACCGTAGATAACACTAAAGTCGCCAGGACAACGTTTCTTTTCGATTTACAGACGTTTGGTAGCGTTCATACTTACATTTCTACATCCATGATTTCAGGAAAGTTAAAAGGGGCTATCTGAAGAGTCTGTGTCATTTTGTGTCTTCATCTGTGTCATATTATGGCCATAAATGAACAAATGAACAAAATAAAAGCAGAGTGGCGACCTTGGTAACGGCTACACGAAGATCACCAGCTAGTGTTTATGTCCTCCCACCCGAAAGGTGATGAGCTGCTGTCTGTCGTCGCCCGAAAAAAAAATGAGTAGTGATGAAATTTAAACAGTTTATACTTGCAGATACAAAGCATAAAACAACACTGAAACAGGGTAGATTATACAGTCATGATATAAACTACTGTGTATCATCTTCAGTGGCACAGACACAGCAGTAGTGATGCCATAATTCGTAATATATGGCAGCTGGCGATATTAGTGCAGCTGACGACTATAGTGTTAGCTACGGTAAGGGTTGGGGGGGCCTCCGGAGTCCGGACGGGGCGGGTCTGTGTATGCGCTATTAGACAACTATGTCATTTCTTTAATATAGATGTAAGTTTTGAAGGTTACGCGGAAGTGGATTAATGCTGCACAGTTCAGTTCAGTACAGTTGTTGGTCGGGAGTCTGGCCTTTTTCAACGGCACTCCCTGACGTGTTTCTTCTTGCTGTCTGGGTCTTTAATTTGTTTTCTTCTCTTATTCTATCTTATTAGTTTCTTTCTTTTTCTTTCTTCTTATTTTCTCTGGTCATCCAAAAACTGTTGATTGTTCTTTTTGCTTCTTGCACATTCCCCTCTCCGAACAAATACTCCCCCACTATAGCCTCTTCCTCCTCTAGGTAAGGTTGTTGTAGCCTCTTCCTCCTCTAGGTAAGGTTGTGTAGCCTCTTCCTCCTCTAGGTAAGGTTGTTGTAGCCTCGCACTTTTTTTTCTTTCATTACTGTAGGCTGGGCACCATAGCAGAAAATGTTTTAAGTCCTCCTTTTCCGCCCCACATAAATCACAAGTTATTTCTTCTCCCCAGAACCTCCTTCTGTCATTTAGTTGTAGGTTGTTTGTCCTGCACTTGAACAGTAGTTCTGAAGCTGAAGCACAGTACACTGATTAATAATGCCTAAAAAGGTGAATGTGCCAGACATCAGAGGTCATATGGCACCACAGTATACTGAGCAAAATATAATACAGAAAACGTAAGTGGTAACGGCAGTCGCGACCGCGCAGTTCTCATAAGAACATAAGAACATAAGAAAATAAGGAAGCTACAAGAGGCCGCGAGGCCTACACGTGGTAGTTCCTGTCACCTAACACTACCTACATCCACCTTTCATCCCCATCCATGAACCTATCCAGCTCCCCTTTAAAGCTCCCTAATGACTCCGCACTAATTAACTACCTGTCTACTGAGACCATTCCACTCATTCACCACCCTATTTGTGAACCAGTTTTTCCCTATTTCCTTTCTAAATCTACGCTTTTCCAGCTTGAATCCGTTACTTCTTGTTCTACCCTGGTTAAAAGCCGTAAGAACTTTTCCTACCTCTCCTTTATTAAATCCCTTTATCCACTTAAAAACTTCTATCAGATCGCCCCTTACTCTGCGTCTCTCGAGTGAGTGTAATTTTAATAACTTCAATCTCCTCTCATAACTAAAGTTACGCATCCCTTGTATCATTTTGGTCATCCTTCTCTGCACTTTTTCTAACAACACTATATCCATCCTGTAATATGGAGACCAAAACTGAACTGCATAGTCTAGGTGAGACCTGACTAGAGCCAGATAAAGCTTTAGAATAACTTCCGCACTTCTACTTTTAACACTTCTGGTAATGAATCCTAATATTCTATTAGCTCTATTTCTGGCCTCAATACATTGTTTCCTAGGTCGGAGGTCTGGGCTCACCCTCACTCCAAGATCTTTTTCACCTTCTGATCTTTTCAGCGATACATTGCTTATGGTGTATCTATTACCAGGGTTTTTTCTACCAACATTCATAACGCTACATTTATCAATATTAAATTCCATCTGCCATCTGACTGCCCACTCGTTAAGTTTATCTAAGTCTCCCTGCAATATGTTTACGTCAGACTGTGATCCAATAATCCTACCTAACTTAGTATCATCAGCAAACTTGCTGATATCACTGCTAATCCCACTATCCAAGTCGTTGATGTAAATCAAAAATACCCAGCTAACCACCACCGGCGGGCCTACGTGGGCATTAGAGCGGCGAACGGCGGCCACCAGCGGCAAACTTGCCCCCGAATGCCCGCCGTAGTGCCGCTGGTGTATTTTCAGAGAGGAAAATTTATTATCTGTAAATCAATGTACAGAATTTGAAAAATGTATTGCTTTTATGTGTAAACATTCTAAAACAACAGTTATGTGATGATATTGATGTAGTAATACATCAGTGGTGATAACCAGCGGCTACTTGACTTGAGATCTCCGTCCGCCCGCTGGTGTATATTTGAAGTGCACAAGAAAATATTAATGCGGCTACTCTCGGGGCAAAATGTTTGGTCCATTTAGATAGTGATCTGTCCTCGTGCATGCCTTGGTGCATGTTTTCTGTGTTGCTGTGGTACAGATTAAAACTTGCTCCAGGAGGTCAGCTAATCTTGAAAAAAATACAAATTTGAAAATCCAAAATGGCTTCCTTCGCTTCGTACACAGCTCTCTGCCTCCGACATTACATCCATCGAAATGTAAGTACGTGTAAGATTAGGACATGAACACATAGAAGGAGTGTGTTAGGTGTTAGAGCAGCAGCACATCATGTTTGGGTATTTACCCGGGTGAAAATTTTAAAAGGAATAGAATATGAGTTTTTTATTTTTGGTTTGGAAGCCCCCTCATTTTTTTTTTTCCCATTATGTGACTTGTTAGGAAGATGAGAGGGGTAAATAAGTTGATGAAGTGATTAGGGGTCATAGATTGGAATTTTTTACAAAAATTTA
>JACEEZ010020641.1:67054-79396 GCA_016584305.1 Chionoecetes opilio | reverse complement strand
TTTGCTTCAACTCCTGAAAACCCATCAGTTTTGGTCGCTTTAAATTTTTTCAAGAACTTTTTTAAAATCCTTAACTTTCCGTTTCCCTGTGGTATGTACACGACCAATAGGAAAAAGATGGGTGGTCAAAAGGCAAAGAAAGTTAAAACTACACGAAAACTGGGCACAGTGACGGGTGAGCTTTGTCCTATACAGGAGAGCTGTTCTGGGAAAGTTTGAGGTCCACCCGCCGGGTACCGTTTGAAACATTTTAAACATTCTTACCCTTTTGCCCATACCCTTTTCCTTTTTTGGGTACGTGTCTCCAAAAGGAAGGGGAAAAAGTAAAAGGGGATTTGAAAAGTCTTAAAAATTGAATGCGACCAAAACTTAGGGAGTTACAGGGTTAAAGAAATAAGCAAAAAAACTTTTTATCACTCTTTTTTTTCCCTTTTAAATTATCTTAATTTAGTTTTTTTTTTTTCCCTTTAAATATTTTTATGCTCATGTTTGCACATGTTTATGACCGAGGGTAGGCTCAGTTTTCTAAATTCATTGGTACTTGGTATATTGTAGGGTACACTTTAAAGCACTGAAAACCAAAAAATTCGCCTACTCCGGGATATTCGTCATGTTTTATTTTTACCCTATTGTTTTTAAATGGTATGTTTTTTGGGAACAACACTGCTATTCATGATGCAAAAAAAAATTTCCTATCTTGTGAAGATGAGAAAAGCCAGAAATTAATTTTTTTCTGAGGAAAACCAAGGGTTTTGGGGTTGGGGCGTTTTCAAGTACCACCACCATCGCCCCCAAAGGAAGCTAAAGGCACCGTTTCCTAGTGGCAGACCGTCGGTTTCAAACTTTACGTAAGTGGGTTTCCTTGTACTCTAGCTTCTTGATCCCACCCCCCCCGAGTCTTCCCCCAATCATGACGTCCTTAAAACTGGGTGGGCCGGCATCTCCCACCCCCGGGGCGGGATTTTTCAAACGTTTCGAAACTTTCCGCCTCTAATCTCTTGGAGTGTTCATAGGGGCATCTTAGATTTTGGGGCTAAAACACTAAAAAAATGTATTATAAAAGGGATGCCCAATTTTTCTTGCTCACGATGATGCTCTTCAAGTCGTTCCTTTCCTTTCCCGCCCACGGAATGGAACCAGCTGACTGTCGTTTGGGCCAATCAGGGGAAAAGATTTCATAAAACCTTTGAGTTGTTAGCCAATCTAATGCATTAAAAATTACAAATTCAATGGGCCTCCCCCCCACAAAAAATTTAAAAAATTTAAAACCCAATAAAGAACTGGAAAAAATTATATTTTTTTTTTCCTGCCCTTAGGTCTCATAGGGGGTTTATTGGTGGGTTAGAAAAGGTTATAATGGGGTTGGGTTTGGGTAACGGTCTTTTCGCCCACATGCCATTTCGAAACACCATGGGTCTTTCGCCCACACTAGGATCTTTCGCCCACAGGTAAATTTCGCCCCATATGGGTCTTTCGCCCAATTTACGGGGTGGTTATTCCATTTCTCCCTCGGAAGAATAAGTTACATGACTCCATACAGGATCGGGGGCGAATTGACTTTGAGGGGGAAAATTGATTTACATGGGGGCAAAATGTCTTGGGGGCGAATTGCTCTACATGGGGGCGAATTGATTTTTAATGGGCGAAATGTCTTGTGGGCGAATTTCTCATTGGGGAAATTTCTTTGGGCAAAATTAAATTGCGTGTGGGCGAAATGACTGGAAAAACGGTTTGGGGAGTATTATTTTGGGGGTTTCCCTTTAGGCTTTAGGGGGGGAAAAAGGGATGTTAGGGGGAGTAACTCTCCCATTTTAAAATTTCTTTTTAAGGTTTTTTGAAGGATTTGTGAAGGTCTTGATAATATCTTGATAGGTTTTGATATTGTCTTTTTTTTTTTTTCTTGATATATTTTACTAAAACCAAATCCCCCTCTAACCAAACCCTAACCTAGTTGATTTCCCCTTAGACGACTAAACCAACCCACCTTAACCAAAACAAACCAAATCGTTTAAACCTAATTAACGTTTTGGCTGAAATAAGGGTAGATTTTCGGTAGTACGTACATGTAAGCCTTATTATTAAAGTATCGGGGGAAAGGGGGTTTCAAAATACCCTAAAATGAAAAAATTAACGATGATGTAGGTAAAATCCTAGGACTTTAAAAGCCCACTCCCAAATCTAATACCCCCCCTTTTTAGGGTGGGTAAAAATTAAAGGGGGATACATTTCCAAGAAACTAGACAAAACCTGGAACGTCCTGATGGGAAATTTCTCGCCAATGTTCCTATTTTTTCGTGGGGGAGTGTTTTATTTTAAACGTGTTTCTAAATTAGGGTTTTAAATACCAGAAATAGCTTGAACTTTTAGATTGGGTTTAAATTTGGGCCAGTTGACATATGTCTGGGTTGGGTTAGTGTTTAAAGGGGGGTGTTTCCCCCCCCCGCTCAGCACCGAAATAAACCCGACTTGACATATTACGTAGAGGGGTTAGGTTGAAATGAAAGCCGCTTCTGTGTTTTTTTAGTGTTTTAACCCCCAAAATTTCAGGGGTCCTAACTTCCCTAAACTCTCCCTACCTCCTTCCACATTGAACCATTCTTAATATTTTTCGCTTTACTCCATACCTCTCTTAGATTTTGAGTGAGTGCACCTACTTTTTCAGACATCCTTGCCCAATCAAATTTTTTTATCCTCTCTACTTTTTTAGGAAATATGCAGTTTAAAACCAATACCCCATTGACCAATATCTCCTTTAAAAATATTGCCTCGTACCTTCTCAAAATTTTTGCCCCCATCACATTTTCCTTTATCCTTTCCATCTTTTAGGAAATATGCAGTTTAAATTTAATCCCCCCCTTTTTTGCCCAATCTCTTCAACATAACGGGGGGGACCCCTGTGTTACTAATCTAACCGGGCATTGATTACGAAACCCTAACCATTTTTCTTTTCCCGGGACAGTTTTGCGGGGCCCAGAATACTCTTATAATAAGCGAAATGTTCGGGTACTTAAACCCACCGTTTGGTTGTGTTGTATTGTATTGCTCTAACTCATTTAAAAAAAAAAAAAAAAAAAAAAAAAAAAAACCTTTATGTATTTACTTTCCCCCTACGTATACATCATTCCCGACTAAAAAAAAAATAGTACACCGGTCTCGAATGTCTCTTATCTTTGCTCCGTAGCATTGATGAAGGAGGTTCGCCACAATTGTTTCGAAACCCCAGTAGATTCGTCATTCTAGACCTAAAAGTTGTTTCGTAGTCATAAAACTACTTAGTCGTTTCGTCCCCAGGGTCAGATTTTATTTGATGACTGAGTTACAAAACGAACACCCCCACGTTTATATGTACAAAAAAAACTAAAAATCAGTTTACGAAACAGCTAAAAAAACCTGGGTACGAAAAAAACTTCTTACAAAACTTCCTGTATGTAGCCACCGTTCCACACTTGACTCTTCTCTCCACTCACCCCTTGTCCCCTATTCTCCTCCTCCTTCCCGCATCTTCCCCCTCCCATATCTCTTCTCTATACCTTCTAGCACAAGACCTTTCTTTTTTTTTTTGCACTTCACTCATTCCAGTCCCAAAGCCTTTCGGTAGCATACCTTTCTTTGACCCTTTTTTTAAATTTCACATTCCCCCTACAGCGCCTCCCCAAAACCAAAAAACAACCAACATAAAAAAACAAAATAACATAATTTAATGGCTTGTATTTAGAAAAACCTTTCATCATGCGACCCACGAAACGGGTGCGAGGGGTTTCCCGAAATTTAGCACTAGGGTTGGAAAAACAAACAAATTGGCGGATGGGTTCGCAAAGATCGTTTGAAAATCCTCAAACGCGTTACGACTTCCAAGTCAATCTTAGTGCAAAAAATGACTTTGAACGCGTTTTCGAAAGTTCGAACATCGCCTCAGGAATCCCTTAAGTGAAAGACTTAGATAGTATATAAAAAAAAAAAAAAAGGTTGTTCGGGCGGCAAAAAAAAACTGGGCTTTTTTCGGGGGTTTTCTTTATTGTGCGTGGGAATTTTCGCCAAGGATTTGGGATATCAGGTAAAATGGTATGGGTATCGTTAAAATAAAATTAAAACGCTAAAGCCCAAAAAGTGTTTTCCCCCCTGAACAACCCATTATCAAATTAACCCTCCCCCCCACCCCTTCACTCACCCTTACCCTCACCCCCCACCCTTCACTCACCCATTACCCCTCCCCCCCCACCTATTCCCCCACCCCTCCCCCCTCACCCCATCCCAACCCCTCCAAACACCCCCACCCATTCACCCCCATCACCCCACACCCATTACCCATCACCCCCCCCCTCACCCCATTACCCATCCCCTAATCAAGGGTTTTCCCCAATTCTCGCAACCCCCCCTTTTTTTCACAATTATCGCTAATGGCTGCTAAAAAAAAAAAAAAAAAAATGATGGGTTCTCATAATTGGGCTTAAAACCCCCCCCTGGGCAACCCCCAAAAATGTGCCCTATAGGGGATTGCGCCAGGGGGGCGGGAAACCCATACCCGACACCAAACCACACACACACACAACACACCACAAAAAAGACAGAAGACAGAGAGACACACTTTTTTTCTTATTTTTATAGATTACCCACACCCCCCACCTATTTCCCCCACCCTCACCCCTCACCCCCCCCCATTCACTCACCCATTTCCCCTCCCCCCCCCCCCCTTCCTCACCCCCCACCCATCACCATCCAAAAATTTTCCATATGAGGGTTTGCGCCACGGGGGGGCGGAACCTATACCACACACCACACACCACACAGACAGCACACTTTCGCTTTTTTTTAAATTTTGTTACCCTCACCCCCCACCTATTCCTCACCCTCACCCATCACCCCCCAACCCCTCACCCCCCCCATTCACTCCCCCCATCACCCCCCCCCCCACCCATTCACTCACCCCTTTCCATCCCCACATCATGGTTTCCTCAATTCTCGCAACCCCCTTTTTTTTTCTCACAATTATCGCTAATAGGGTGTTAAAAAAAAAAAAAAAAAAAAGAAAATCGGATCATTCATAATTTGGGGTTAAAACCTTCCCTTCCCCCGGTTTTCCAAAAATGTGCCCTAGAGTTGATTGCGCCCCCGGGGGGAACCTACCCGACACACACACACACACACCACACACACACCACCACAACACAATATAATATAACCACAACACACACACATATAAATAGTTCAGAACAAGCAACAAGATACCAAAAAATGTTGGTAGATACGCAGGGGGTTTAAAAAGAGAAAATCGCTTTTAGCAAATTATTTTCTAATTTTGTAGGGGAAAGAATTTTTATTCCTATTCGAATGTATAACGAGGGAAATGTAAGGCTGCGGGGTATGTATATCCAGAAATACTACACAATTCCCCCGCATTTTAAATATGTTGCGTTTAAAGCAAAGTACCAGTGGAATTTTTTGAAGAACTTTTCATTTTTTATCAGATCAATTTTGGCATGTTTAGATAAAAAAAAAAGTTACTGATTTTAGTTTCTTTATTTATATTTTTTTTTTTTGTCACTTAGTTTTGGAAATTGAAATTGGATTCCCCCTAACTTTTTGTTTACGTAGTACTTATCTGTATTCATGTATGCACACTTATCTTATTGGTATCGGGTTTTAATGTCCCGCCAAAAGTATTTTATCTTGTAGGAGCTGGGCTCCATACTTTTATTTATAAAGTCTGAGCAAAAATAAATTTTTATTCTATTCTATCTATTCATTTACACACACACACAAAAGACAACGACAGAAGACCCCTTTGGTTATATTTTTATGATTACCCATCACCCCCCACCTATTCCCTCACCCATCCCCCTCACCCCCACCCATTCACTCACCCCCACCCCCCACCCATTTCCCATACCCCCCCCATTCACTCCCCCATTTCCCATCACCCTACCAAGGCTTTTCCCCAAATTTTTCGCAACCTTTTTGTTTTCACAATTCTCCTAATAGGGTGCTAAAAAAAAAAAAAAAAAAAAATGTCGGATCTCTCATAAGGGGGCTTATACCTTCCCCCCGGGCAACCCTTCCAAAAAAAGGCCATTGGGGTGTTTGCGCCACGGGGGGCGGAACCTATCCACCACACACACACAGACAGACACACTTTCGTTTTTTTAATATAGATGATGAAGAAAGATATATTTTATAATATATATATATATATATATATATATATATATTAATATATATAAAATATAATATTATATATATATTATATAATTTTTTTTTTTTCCTTTTGACTAAGGAATTCAGATTTTCATTGGATTTCCATATTTTTTAAGCAATATTCCTAAAAAATAGTAAAGGTATCTAGCAAAGGGGGGGTTTGGGTCTCGTTTTTGTCTCAGAGATAGACTACGCGGCGGGAGTGGCTCTCTTGAAAGGCTTCCCCCCGGATAATTTTTCTCCCCCCTCGTGAAGATATAAATCCCTCATCGACATCCCATGCGAATTGCTTTACTTTTTCGCGTATTCCAGACTAAACCCGGTTTATAGATGGGCGAGCACGTAAAGTAAAAGTTAACGACAACAGCCTTTTTCCCCGTTTTGGGGGATTTTTCCGAGGGGAGTCGTGTGCAAGCCTTCACCCGCGAGAATGATAGCTTTAAATGAATACAATTTCCCTTCTTACTTTCCTTTCAGAAAGAAATGGGAAACTTTTGGAGCGAGTGAGGCAAGGCGGATGAGTAGGGATTTTTGGGATCACTTTGGGGGATATAATTATTTTCCGAGGATGGTGAGCCTTTCAGTAGATTTGGTGGGGGTATTACCCGGGGAAACAGCTTCGCCATTATTGAGATCTGAGTTTTGCGACCACACCGCTCGTCAGGCAGGGGCGGGGAGGGGGGGACAGGGAAGAAGAGAGAGGGAAGAAAAAAAAAAGGGAAAGAACAAAAGGGGAGGGTAAGCGAGCTCTCAAAACATACATTTTCGCGTGGTTGTACAGAAAAAAAATGCTTCCAATTTTTTTCAGGACAAATTCAAAAACGGTCAGAAAAGGCCGTTAGAAAAAATTTTTTCTGTTTGGGTCCGCCGCCGGGAAAGGCACTTTCGAGGGGAAGGTAAGGAGGGGTGAGGCTCGGGTAATTGAAGGCAAAGGTTGGGGTAGGGAAAATATGATAAGGGATAGTCGGACCGAGGGAGGATACGGAAAGCGTTAGGGGACGAGGCAAGATTTGGTAAGGACGGAAGACCTATTTATAGTAAGCGTAACTTTCCTCGCTGTTCCTGCAGCTCAGGGAATCCGGGACTTTGTTGCTTCTGTTGCATATCAAAATCAACATAATATTTTTGGTATATATGGTACAACGCAAAGGCTTGGTCTCTAAACCTTTCAAACGATTCTATCTTTTTCGTTTTGTCATATCCAATTTTCCAGCCAGCCATTTCCGAACGTGTGTGGTAAAGAGAAGCTGTTACTCATGCACATTTTTTATCAAAGCCATTCCATTTTTACCCCTGCGTTATTGATTTTTTTTCTTCTATTTGTGAATGATATTCTTTGTGAACGCCAGTCTTTGTGGTAAACTGGTACTGCCAAACCGAACACTCGCTGTTGCTTGACTGTTGCGCCAAGAAGGATGTGACGGCATGAACAAGTGAGTGGGAAAGATAACAAACGAGTGGGGAGAACATGCAAATAAGGAGAACAAATGAGTAGGGAAGATAATAGAATGATAATAATTAGATAATATTAAGTGAGGAAGAATACAAGCTAATATATAGAGGAGGAAAAAAAGGTGAGGAGGAATAGAAGGAAAAACATGAGAATGACAAGCGACGGTCATTATGGTGAACTGGTACTGTCAAGGCGAACACTCTGTTGTTTTGCTGTTGCGCCAAGGAGGGGACGGCATGGACAGCAGGACGTGTAGCACAGCAGCAAAGTGACGTGCTGGACAACAACAAAGACGTACAAGACATGATTCAGGTGGAAAAAAGATAAAAATGGGAAAACAGGCGAGTGAGGAGACGAACAGAATAAGTGAATGGGCGGAGAATAATCAGGTGGAGAGGACAGAAGTGTGAAGAGGAAGACACAAATCCGATCCGATCCGATGGTGTTTTGGGTATAGTGCCTTATCAACGGCACCCCTGCTTTGGTTTCCTGCAACTTTATTCCTTTTGTTGATTGTGGTGTTACTGCTGAGTGTTAAGTTCTTTTAACCTATTTCCTCTCTTCCGCCAAAAGGTGAACAAGACATCTCTGGTGAATTCTATTTCTTGTGGGTTTTCAAAGTTGAATAATATGTTTCCTATTATTTCATTTATATTTTCATTATACGGCTGCTGTAATTTCTGTAATTTATTTATTTCAATATTGTAGCCCGGACATTGTAGTAAAAAGTGTTCTAGGTCTTCATTCTGTGCCCCACACACTGGGCACTTTGTGTCGCCATCGTGTGTCTCCTTCTGTCCTGCAGTTCAAGGCTGTTAGTTCTGAGTTTAAAGAGTAATGTTGACTCTGGTCTATAATTATCATACATTTTTTTCCCTTCCTCCCATTTGTTCCTTATATTCTCTATATATAACCAGTAGGTACGCCGTATAACAAAAATTCTTTTCTCAACTTGGCATGCCAATTTCCTATGTAAAATGGCATTCTAAGACAATTTAGCTCTATCTATTTTTGCATTTGAGTAATTCCTACTATGCAAAATCGCACTTTTATATTGCACCCTTATCGAATAATGCTTAAATGAGTACGCAGTGTCCGGTTGGTCCTGTTTATTGCATCATGCACCAATATGAGTTCCAAATGACTAGCGTGGTAAACTCTTTCTGATCAGTTGGTTCATCAGGCACTACATCACAGTGTCACAGCCTCTACGTTGGCCTAGAACGTGTCCATCATGTCCTTCTTAGACCTGAAGCAGGGCATGGTCTCCCAGTGGTGGGCCCGAGCCCGGATGAACCCGTCTCTGGCCTGCTGCCCCACCACTGCTGCCGCAGCCTCTGTCACCTGCTTCACGACTCTTTCGGTGCTCTGAGTGTGGATAGAGAACTCCGGAACCTCGTACGGCTTGACCAGGATCTCCTGGATCTGATCCCCGGACAGTGAACAGGTGAATGCCGGCTCGTGCACCTGGCCAGGCTGCCAGCTGATCAGTGTCTGCAAGCTGGTGGCTGACAAGTTCAGCTTGGGTGTGATGCGAGGTCTTACACTGGTGTCCCCATACTCCTCGCCAGCCCTCAGCTTCAAAATCTGGGTCACGGCGAACCTGCGGTCGTCCTCACTCTGACTCGCCATCAGGAAGAGGAGGACACATTCTGAGTGTGCGAACCATGCTCCTGTCCGCACGTAGAAGGTCACAGCTGTTTGGACCTTCTTGGGCTGCGACCTCATCACTCTGAGCTGCGTGAGGATGTGCTTGGGGCCGTCCTCTAGTCTGTGGTGAACCTTGATGTCGTAGTAGAGTTTAAAGTACATCTGCAGGCAGTACTTGACTAGGATTTTCAGGGTGTTCAGTTCTTTGCCAGTCAGTCCATGCTTTCTGGTCCACATGTACACGAGCGACTGGGCTGTGGTGAGCCATCTGGAGTGGGACACCTTGCCACACTTGATCTCCTGCAGCTCGGACGGGAGAACACCCCGCTTCACAGCCTGGACCAGCTGGTAGGAGACCTGCTGGTCAGTGGACATGTTGACCAGGATATACTCCGGTATCTCCGTGAGATCTTCACCGCCTGGCACTCCTCTGAACTCTGCGTTGTACTGCATCTCATTCACACTGGACAGCAGACTGCACACTGGACCCGTGAAGCCAGTGTCAGATGAGGTAGGCCCGTCGATGCTGGTGATAAGGTGGCGCAGGGGCAACTCGTTGTGTGCACAAACGCATATACTCCAGAAGAGCTTGCGTCCCAGCATCTTCTCCAAATGGGCGTGAGTACCACCCTTCCACCCCGTGTTGGCCCTAGTTGAGTCACCTTGCAGTATGATCAGTGAGTCGGTCGAGTCGTATGTCACCAGCAGATCATAGAGAGCCTGAGCCACCTTGAACGCAGGCTTCTCAGATGGCAACCGGGTCCTCTGGTACAAAGTGCCAAAAGTACCTTCCAGATGGCTCCTCTGTCACTGACACATGCTCCTCCCTGATCAACCTTGGGTGCAGTTTCCCATAGCTGTCGGGCACCATCGCCCTGGTCTTGTCCTTCCTCCCATCGTAACCCAATCCAACTATTTTGGTACCCTGGTGCTTCCCCTGGTCAAGGTCCCTGGCCGATGCCATGGCATCCTGCCTGGCCCTCCTCAGCTTGTTAGGATCGCAGACCAGGTACGACATGTCTGGAGAGAGGTGGCCGTCAGCGATAAGGTCCTGGAGGAATCCAGAAGCCAAGGCAGCAGCAGCAGTGGGCGGAACGTCGAACCGGATGCTTGCCAGCGCCAGGTTACGGACTGGCATTGTGTTTCTTCTTGCAGCTGGCCTGTCCTAGTACTGCATCACAAGGGGTGCCAGGGACCCACCCCAGCCACTCCCTGAGCAGTTGTCTACCAGTATGGCAGCCTCCTGTTTGCTCCTTCCTCTTTCCTCTGAGTGGCAGGGTGAACGACTCCTCCGTCCCATCCTCAGAATCCTGGTGATCTTCAACCTGGCCCAGAACATCTGCTCCTGCAGCTCAAGACGTCTGACCTTTTCATCTTTCTGCTTCTGCTTCTTCAGCTTAACCTCCTCTTCCAACTGCTTTCTCTTTGCTGCTTTCACTTGTCTATGCGTCTCATTCTTGTCTACCCCTGTCATCATCATTGCACTCTCCTCCCCAACTTTGATCCTCTGGTAGTACAGCTACTCCAGGTCTAAAGTAGGGACTTTGCTGGCCAGGGGGCAGTCACACTGCACGTGTGCTCTCGCGTGGCACAGCTGGGGGTTGGAGCAGTGGATTCCTGGTCCTTGCAGAGGAAGATCGTGTAGGGCAGGCCGTTATGTCAAACAGCCTGTCCATATTCTTCTCCACGAATTCCTTTACTGCTTTAGTTGCTCTGTCTCTCACCACTTCACTAACCTTCTTCCAAAAATGATCTATCCTTCTGGTCACGGACCGGTCAATAACAACCACTGGAGGTGCAAACTGGGCGTTTGATTTTCTTCCCTGGGGCAAGCACCATGGGGGTCAGATCCTTCGCAATGTCTCTCACTGGGTACCCCCGCTTGTCAACACCCTCCCGGATGCCGCTGAGTTCTTGGAGAAGGATTCCCCTCTTCATCACGCCGCGATACGTAGGCACCTCACTCTCAGCAAACTCTCGTCCACCGCCAACAAAGGCGGCCAACTTGGATCCAGAGCTCTGTCTAGTTGCGGGCTTCGACCCACTTGGTTTACAAGGAGAAGCCATCCTGAAAAAGACGATCAAGAATTGATGATAGGTGCAAATGAAGCCGTTACTTTATCGGGCTAAGCTATGTTTTGCATATAAATATAAAAGTCCCTTTTTGCATAGCAAGAAGTGCTCAAACCAAAAAGTTGAAGAGGACAAACCACCCTTAAAATTCAATTTTACATAAGAAAACACCCTGCCAAATTCGAAATAATCTATATTTCACTTTTCATTGGACCTACGGCGTACCCTAATAAATAACCAGGCTTGATTTTTTCTCCATTTTTTCTTTCCACTGTTTTGTATCCCATGCCTCTATCTTCTCATTCAATTTCTTCTTTTCATTCTTCCCAATTTCTCAAGACTACTTCCAATTTCCATCATATATGACTTGCAATTTTTCATCCATTTATCTTTTTGATCATCTTTTGTCTCCTCCATTACTCTTCTTATCAATTCATTTCTTTCTTCCTTCATCACTCCATTGACATATCCCAACCTTGCCTTCATGATTCTTGTCTTGACCAGAGATGCTCCCATTTCCCCTCTCATGCCTGCCAGTGTTGCGTAGCCTCTTGCTCCCAGAATTGTCCTGTGAAAGTGTTTTCTATTCTTTGTAATTTATCCATCTCTTTGTTGTAATTTATTACCCCTGCTCCATGTAATATAGATGGTAATGCTACTGACTTCCAATAGGTTTTTCCAACCAATAGTCTGTTGCAGCTCTTCAATATTATGCTATAAGTCATGTTTGCTAATTTTCTTGCCTTGTTAATACAGTTTTTTTCTTATGGTTCTTGAAATAGTTTCTTGTTTATTAAATAGGGTATTTAGTTTTATTATTTCATCTTTGTATCCTAATCCATTTTCTTCCAGTTTGTCTATGATCATGTAGGTTAGCATTTTGAAAAGTGTGGTTGACCCTGTACACCTTGTCTAATGCACTGTATTTCTTCTCTATTCCTTATCCTTCCTTTTTTTTCTTTTTAAATTTTTTT
>JACEEZ010020641.1:15000-55953 GCA_016584305.1 Chionoecetes opilio | reverse complement strand
GTTTGGTACGTCGGACCGCGCCATGTTCAGGCGGGAACTTTTGTTAGCTACTTAAGGCAACTTAATTACGCCTGTGATAACATCATAGGACATCACCAGGGCTCATAGTGTTCTCCAAGGGATCCTCTCAGCCCTAAAACAACAACAACAACTTAGGCAAGTAAGTATCAAGGTATAGTCACCCCTCACGGGCCCTCTCTAAATTTGTCAGTGAAATGCAACAAGTATAGGAGTCAGAGGGAAAGGCTTATAGCGTCAATAGTAACAGTCCTAGGCAGAGAGGAGTGGGACAGGAGACTAGAGCAGAAAGACGGGGCCCTGTGTACGGTGTTAGGGCTGTATGGGGTAATAATGGAGGAGAGTCTGTAGGGGAACAGAACGTATTGTAAACCTCACCAAAACCTAACGCAGTGCTTCGCGGTCGTTTTCAGAGACACCGACGACTTTTTCTTGGCCTACAATAGGTGCTTGTTCTAATGGAGATAGTTTTATTTTGCGCAAACCCAAAAAAAAAAAAAAAAAACGGTATACTTGTGGTTAAGGTTAGGTAAGTTTCATTAAAACTATAAGGTTAGGTTAGGTTCATTAAAAACCTATAAGGTTAGGTTAGGTTTCATTAAAACCTATAAGGTTAGGTTAGGTTTCATTAAAACCTTTAAGGTTAGGTTAGGTTTTTTTTTTATTTGTTTTTTTTCTCGAGTTTGCGCAAAATAAAACTAGCACCATTAGAACAAGCACCTATTGTAGGCCAAGAAAAAGTCGTCGGTGTCTCTGAAAACGACCGCGAAACTCTCGTCCATTACCCAATGAATTGGGATGATATATAATATCAAAGGACTGAAAACTGATCAAAATGTCTTTCCCAGGTGAAATAAACAGGAGAAGAGTTAACAAGTTTTGTTAACTAAGGAGACGAAGTGGAAGAGGACCTATGAAGCGATACTAAGCGACTACGGTCACAAGAAGAAGAAGAAGAAGAATTCATCCGCCTCACCTGTGTTTTCTTGAAGAAGACAGGTCAGCTGCCACGCCTGTGATAGCATCATAGACACATCACCAGGGTTCGAAACCAAGATCCACTTCTCAGCAAAGTTACCCAGTAAGTTGTCTACGTATTGGTTAAAACTACCCATGTAAAACTTACATGAGTAAGGTAAATTTCCAGTTTGACACCGAATTCACTTTGGTGGACGAAACTATATTTCTAGTGAGTTTTGATGTGTTTTGGGTATTAGTTCGGTAGTGGGCTTTCAAAAGTCATAGCTAGGATTCTTACCTACATCATCGTGTAGATTTCTTCATTCTGAGTGTTTTGAAAGCCATTTCCCATGGCGCAATTAAATAATAATGGCATTACTTGTACTACCAAGAATTCGCTGTTATTTCATCCAGTTAGGCTAAATCAGGTTAGGTTAGAGGTGGGGTTTGGTTCAGAAGTTGATTAAGGTATTAAATACTAGCAATAGCCTGAACAGTTAGGCTAAATTATGTGGTTAGGTCTTGTTGGCCAGTTAACCAATGTCCAGGTTAGGTTATTGAATGAGCGGGTATCTGGAACTGTCGCTTATAGGAATTCTCGCCGACATCGGAGAGTGTTACAAATTTTCCACGTCAGCAAGTGTTTTTTTTTTCGGCGACAGTTCCAGTCTTCATCTTGATATTACAGTACCCAGGCAATATATACCATTAATCAACTTTTATCCGTGTTGCTGCATCCAGGGACTAAATACCAGCAATAGCTGAACAGTTAGGTTATGTTGCTCGTTATATTCCTAAAAAGCACCATACCACTACGAAGGACACCTATGGGTTATATGAGGTGCCTCTCCCAAAGACTACTGTATACAGTGCTTTGCTTCTGCACATACAAGGCACTGGTCTATTGCTTTTCCGTCGGAAATCACTCGTTCCTGAGATATTAATTTTTAATACATTAGCTATGCGCCAGCCGCTGGCAGGTTAGGTTAGGTTAAATTGTTTAATAACCAGTGGTTACAGTTCAAAATCATAATGAAACAACAAAATGGTCTTATGGCGAAGTGGAACCAGCACGCGGCGTGGATCCATAGCGGGTTTGAAGAACCCCTCGTACCGCTGTCAAGGTATTGCCGATATTACCTTTTAAAAAAAATAAGGGATTTGCGACATAAACGGTTAGCAGATTCATTCCAAATGCATCAAAACTCACCAGAAAAAAAATTATTTTGTCCACCAATTAAAAGTGAATATGGTGCTTTCTAGAAATTTCCCTGTTGGCCTGTTAATCAATGTCCAGGTTAGGTTAGTAACGTAGGGGTGGGGGGGGGGCAGTTCCCATTTAGGTCAGGTTACATTACCAATGTCAAAAGTGTTGTTTTAGTCTTTGGGACAAGTGAAAAAATGGGGGTGTCCAATAATGAGATAGCCTTTATTCTTCCTTTCATTATTGCAAGAACTTTTCCCACGTAAACGAGTGTTCCACTGTCGGCGAGATTTCTTGGTTGATTTTACAGCGAGAATTCCTATCGGTGACAGTTCCATAAACAGTGTTGAGACCATTATGTCCTATTCTTTGTCTTGTTATTACAGTTTCTAGGAAGGTTGGAGATGATCCTCGGATGAGATTAGCTGTGAGTGGAGATTTCCAAAGGGTTTTGTGGATAGCAAGGCTGCGGTGATACATATGTTTCTCAGGGGTTTTTTATAAAAACACTGATCAGAACTTTATTGTCATGGGAAATCTATTTTAAGTGATTGATTGGGGTGGTGGTGTGCTAGGTTGCTGCCTTGTCGTACTGTATCCCCATGCATGTGGGTGGTACCCACTGCTGGCATAGCTTCCATGCTGAATTATTGTTAGTTTTTTTGTGTATTTGAAGCATAAGATAAGATACTTTGATCCTATCTAGACACTTTGCAAGTACCAACTACAAGGTTATTGACTATACAAAGCGCCACCACGCCAGGACGAACTTGGTGGACTCGAACCGCTGACCGAATGCGCAGGGACTCTGCACACTCTTTGCCAGTAATCTACCAACGCACCACCCTGGCGGGTTATCTGAAGCAGAGGGGCATTGGGGTGAGTGCGGGGGGTATTTTCTTAAAGAATCGTCCAGCCCCATTTTTTCTTTTGCATAATTATGTTGAATGATCATTCAAAATACCTAATCCACAAAAAATTATTCATTTTCACCTATTTCCCTGAAAACATGACTTTTGTAAAAAGCGCGGGAAAAAAACAGCCACATTCCAGCCGTGGTGCGAAACTAGCTGGCGACGTCACATGAGTAAGCCTCCCAGACACCGACCAGACACACGGAGACTCAGAGAAAAATACAGTATAAGAAGAATCCCGGGTGCTTCTGGTATATTTTTTGTGCGACACGGCACATACTTGCATTCTGCAGGGCACAGCAAGAAAGCTGTCCCCTTCCCGAGAGCTTAGCATCCATTCAAAAACCCACACGGCGACGATATATGTGTGCAGAGTGTCAAGCGGCGGGTAGTAGCGAGTCCTCTTCATCTCGGTGGCCTCGCTACTACCGCTACTACCCGCCGCTCCCCGCCGCTTGACACGTCTGCACACATATATCGTCGCCGCACAGTTTGCAAATGGGTGCTAAGCTCTCGGGAAAGGCACAGCCCCCACGCTGCACCCACACAGGATGCAAGTACATGCCACATCGCACAAGAAATATATTAGAAACACCCAAAATTCCCCAGTACTACATTTCCCCGAGTCTCCGCGCATCTGTAAGGCAGGGCTGGGAGGCTTACTGTTGTAAAGTCGCCGAACCGTGGTGCGTCGTCCTGCTGGTCGCCAGTTGTTTTTTGAGAGTCGGGGAATTACAGATTTTGATGCGGATCATTTAAAAGCGGGTGACTGGATGCAAAATGTGACAACATATTGTTGATATACTCGATCATGGCTATAATTTGACTGCATTAAATCAGGAATGATTAAATGGTCTGGACGATTACTTTAATTAACTTTAGTTCACAACTTCACACGACTTGCTGTGTCGGCGCCGGTCGTCATGTGGGTCGGCGTCAGGCCCAGACCGTCGCTGTCGGGTCATGGGAGTCGTGAAGCGGCGCGCAGGGTGTCCCAACTGTGTGGTGCATGCTCTATAGTCTATACAATCGGGGCGGGTCTGCGCCTCAAATATTTTACGGAAAAAGTTGGCTCCGTGCTGGGGTGAGTAGTGAGAGCCCAGTTTTCTTCCATAATCCTCTTTCCTTAAAAAGTCCACATTATCCCTTAAACATGGAAATTATCTTCTCTGGGAGGGACTTCAGGGCCGTACTTCCTTACTACTGGTTATAAATGGCATCGTTACTTTCAATTTTATTCTTCCCATTGCAGTCTCCGCTGTGGAGTGGTTAGCCCTTGCGACCACAAATCTGCGGGCTCGAGTTCGATCCCAGGCAAGGGTTGTCGGCGTACAGCATACTCAACTGTTCTTACTCCCCAATAGGTTGGTTGATAAATGGGCATGTCTGGCATTTTCTCAATATAAAAGATTACTTAATCATTTAGGTGGCTGGCTGATATGGAGAATTGGGAAACATTCAGTGGAAGGACAAAAAGAAGAAAAATCAAGGCTCTTGTTGAAAACTTTTTTTCTAGTCCAGAGAGAGATGGCTCATCAGACGAAAGCCAAGCAGTTAATATACCTGCTGGAAACTGCAATGCACTGTTGCCGAGTCAGTGTTGAAAGTACTAATAACCATTTACCGGATGCTTCATTAGAAAATGATGCAGATGTGGAAGGTTATGATGTACTGGATGGTGGGGGTGATGTTGATGTTTCTGACAATGAGCCTCTTAGTGCTGAGGATGAGGAGACTTTATGTAATGATGACCATTGTGATGACTCTGGTGATATAAGGGAAAAGCTAGCTTCATGGGCTATGAAATTCAAGATTTCACATTCTGCTCTATCGTCTTTGTTAGAGGTATTGAAATCTAGTCACATAAATGTGCCCAAAGATCCCAGAACTTTGCTGAGTACTCCGCGAGTGACGGACATAAAAGAAACAACAGGTGGATCTTTTTATCATTTTGGTGTAGCCAGAGGCATTATATCAAAATTGTCTACTTGTAACCCCTCCTGTCTTGCTGGTACTGAAACTTTAAAGCTACATGTCAATATAGATGGTCTTCTACTTTTTAGGAGTTCCACTATGAGTTTATGGCCAATACTGGGTATGATTAAGGAATTGCATGATAAACCATTTGTTATAGGAGTTTATTGTGGGACTGGAAAACCAACATCTCTCAATGAATATTTAAATGATTTTGTTCAAGAAATGAAAGAAGTGCTGGCAAATGGTGTGCAATTTTATGATAACAAATATAGTGTGAAGTTGGATGCCTTTATTTGTGATGCCCCAGCCAGAGCATTCATCAAATGTATCAAGGGACATTGTGGTTACCACGGGTGTGAAAGATGTGCACAGAAAGGACTCTGTTAATGGCAGAATAACTTTTCCAGAATGTTGGTGCTAGTTAAGGACAGATATAACTTTTGATGAAATGAGGGACAGTGCTCACCATTTAGGCATTTCTCCTTTGAAAGAACTGGGTGTTGGCTTTGTTTCACAATTTGTCTTAGACTACATGCACCTTGTGTGTCTTGGGATTGTCAGGAAAATCATTTTTCTTTGGATGAAGGGACCTTTGACCACTAGACTTTCTGCAAATTTGCTTTCTACAATCTCTGAAAGTCTCTCAAATCTTAGACAAAGTTTACCTAGACAATTTGCTAGAAAGCCAAGAGCATTGTCTGAATTTAGAATGTGGAAGGCCACAGAATTCAGACAGTTTTTGTTGTACACTGGTCCTGTAGTTTTGCATGGCAAAATACCAGACTTGCAATACAAAAACTTTATGGTCTTATCAGTAGCGATCCGTTTGCTTGTGAGTGAGAGCTTATGTTCACTTTACTGTCACTATGCTGGACAGCTACTGGAACATTTTGTGAAAGATTTTGCTGGTATCTATGGTGCAGATGTGCTTGTCTATAATGTTCATAGTTTGACTCACATCGTTCAGGATGTGCGTCGATATGGGGCTCTAGATAATATTTCTTGCTTCCCATATGAAAATATGTTACGTGAATTAAAACATATGGTGAGGAGACCTCAAAATCCAGTAGCGCAAAATGATACGCCGTATTTCAGAAAAAGAAAGTTCTGATAAAAGCCAATGTGACATAAATACCAGTAGAAATAATTGCCATGGTAAACCACACTTAACAGGTCCTATCCCTCTTGAGTACAATAAGTGTCAACAGTACAAGCAATACCGTGGTGACAAAGTTTACATTGGGTGCAATGAAGGAGACTACTGTTTTGATGTAAACAACAGAGTTGTGACTGTGAGAAATGTGTTGTTGTCACCAACTGGAGAAACTTTTGTAGTGTTTCAAGAATTTTCAAAGATCAGTAGATTTTTTTATCATCCTCTTGATTCAGAATGTTTAGGTATTAGAATATGTAGCAAATTGTCTGACAAGTTAAACGTAGGTAAATTGTCTGACTTTGAAAAAAAACTAGTACTTCTTCCATATAAGCAACATTTTGTAGCAGTGCCAATTTTGCATTATTAGATAATAGTACTGTCAACAATTTACAAGACACTTGTTTGTAAATTTGACTGGCTGTGAAAGAAACAATAATTTGGCAATATGTATGATTTCGAAACCTTTATATTATCTAGTAATCTGATATTGGCTTAAAAGGAAGTATGTTTTTCCTTGATTATTTTTTCTTTTCATGAAGCAATCATTATTTTAAAAGGGATTAGGTTTTCCTTGGCTAACTCCTTCTCCCTGGAAAATGTAACCTCCTTCCTCCAACAAATCTACATCCTACATCTGATCTAACCATCCTGCTGTAACATTCCGTTCTTTCCCCTTCCCTCATCGTTTCACTATTATTCTTTAACCCCTCCCCTTTATGGGCATTTTCACAGTAACCTAGGCCATCATTGTCTCACAGCACAAAAATTTAGATTGTCTTTTATCACTTTGGTTCCAGTGAATATTGAAGGATCAATTGTATATTGTATAGTATATTTTTACCAAAAAGCTGGGAGATATTTTGATAATTCACGTAACAACAATTACATTGCGACAACTGTAAAAAATTTATTCAAAACTTTAAAACTGAACACCTCAAATTTTTGTATATATTTACCACAATTTAAAATAGGGTAATATGTATTTAAAATATACGAGTTAAATGTAATAAGTATGTATAAATTTATATATTCAGCGCCGACATCGTTATGTTACACTAATTTTTCCGTCCACAATGTCCACTCCGACACATCAGTCTATATCTTATGCCAGAATATATGCAAGTCTATTGTTTTTCGTTGATATACAAGATACTATATGGGACTATATATAGTCCCATATATAGTCCCATATACCATGCAGATTCCCTTCCCATACCATTAATCCCCTAACTGGGGTGCGGGAGACGAGAGGACGTCCACCTTCCACGGCGAGGGTGGACGTGGAATTCAACTTACTGCCGGTTTCTATAAACGTAAGAAAACTCCAATATGCCCAAATACAGGTGTTCAACACAATACGAAGCATTGGAACCAAAAGCCTGGAGATCTGGAACGATCCACCCTGTTTCCCTGTTGCACTTAATTCCGTTTATACTTTATAATTGGTTACCTAACCTAGTTGATCCTAACAACCAGTAATTACTTCAGGGTAACACCATGAACGGGAATCAGCAAGACTCCGAGCCTATGCTGGACAATGTAGATTACCAGCAGCTACTTCGAGGGGACTCCCTCTTGACACGAATAGGATCCAGTAACTTCGCCTCCCTCATTGAGGCCCCGGCCACCTTCAATGCTGAGAATAGGGAATCGCAGCACCAAGAGCTGCACCAGCTTCAGCAGCACCCTCCACAGGAGCAAGAAGCCTTATCAAATATGCAATTGAACGACCTATCTATGAACAACGTCTTTATGATCAATAATGATGACCTGACATTAGCAGACTGTGGACTGAATGACAGCTGGGGCAACCTAGCTAGAAGGCTAATTGGTACCAAAGTTCTGCAAAGGCAGACATAAAAACATGTCGGAATATCATACTTTAGACCACCAAATGGATTATGGTCCTATAGCAAAAATTTACCAAACAAAATGTTACCCTAACCTAGCCAAAACTTATCCAAATGTTAATAACCAAACCTAATGCACAGAGTGTTCAGGAAGTGGTTTAGGCTCATGTGAGACAATCATCATTTGGTACTTACCAATTGGCCTTCTAGGTTGCCCCACCTATCATTCAGTCCACAGTCTGCTAATGTCAGGTCATCATTATTGATCATAAAGACGTTGTTCATAGATAGGTCGTTCAATTGCATATTTGATAAGGCTTGTTGCTCCTGTGGAGGGTGCTGCTGAAGCTGATGCAGCTCTTGGTGCCGCGATTCCCTATTCTCAGCATTGAAGGTGGCCGGGGCCTCAATGAGGGAGGCGAAGTTACTGGATCCTATTCGTGTCAAGAGGGAGTCCCCTCGAAGTAGCTGCTGGTAATCTACATTGTCCAGCATAGGCTCGGAGTCTTGCTGATTCCCGTTCATGGTGTTACCCTGAAGTAATTACTGGTTGTTAGGATCAATTAGGTTAGGTAACCAATTATAAAGTATAAACGGAATTAAGTGCAACATGGACATGTGGATCGTTCCAGATCTCCAGGCGTTGGTTCCAGATGCTTTCGTATTGTGTTAGAACACCTGATTGGGCATATTGGAGTTTCTTACGTTTATAGAAACCGGCAGTAATTTGAATTCCACGTCACCTTTGGGCCCTGGGAAGGTGGGCGTCCTCTCGTTTTTCCCGCACCACAGTTAGGGGATTAATGGTATGGGAAGGGAATCTGCATGGGGACTCGCGCGTTGTGACCCCCGAGAGCGGCGTCGTAGGGTGGGCGAGGCAACGCGCCCCCCGGCGTATGCCCCCAATGATTGATTGATTGCTAGGTAGTAGGCTATGCATATTATTATTATTATATTATTTTATCATATCATTTCTATTACTATTTGGTCATATAATTCATATCAGTATATTAATTACTATTATATATTAATATTGTATTCAAAATCAAAATGATAATAAACTAAAAATGAGGGTTTTTTTAATCGAATACATTGTGACATATAGTCTATATAAAAATAACAATTGTTATACAGCATTCACTTTGTAAATACCTACACCATCTCAAAAGGGCAATGGATTGGCCCCAAGATTACAACTCATTATGGGCCCCATGTGAGATGCTCACATGGGGTCCATAAAGCTGCCCACATAAGACATGCATCCCAATATCTGGTGCTGGCTGGGTATAGGCCGAAACGTTCCACATATGAATGATGCAGTATTATATATTGTTAAAGGGCTTTGTAAGGAGTTAATTTACAAAATAAAATTATAATCTTACACATTTTTAAATCTGTAAGGTTTTCACTTTTCTTTAGCATATATTAACTATTATATCCAAATTAGCCCTTTAGCAATAATAATGCATCATTAATATGTGCAATAACCACCTTAATATAATGCCATGCCCACACAATACCCATATGAATCCAACCTATGTCTCATGTCTAACCCAAAATTTTGGATTTTTTCTTCAAAATTTTGGATTTTTTTTCTTAATTTTTTTTTTCAAGTCTTTTTTCTTCAAAATTGTTGTTTTCCTTCAATTTTTTTTTTTTTCTTGCAAAATTTGGATTTTTTTCTCAATTTTGATTTTTTTTAGATTGATTATAATCAATCTAAAAAAAAAAAAAAATTGAGAAAAAACATTCACAATTTTGAAAAAAATAAAAAATGTTGAAGAAGAAATTTTTTTCGAAGAGAAAAAAATAGAAAAAGAAGTTTTTTTGAAGAAAAAAAATCCAAAATTTTGAAGAACAAAAATCCAAAATTTTGGGCTAGACATGCGATATAGGTTGGATTCATATGGGTATTGTGTAGGCATATAAATCAAATCAATCATGTCTAGCCCACCTGGAACCCACATAGTTCCCATAAGCCCACATAGGTCCCATGTTAAGCCCACCTGGGACCCACATAATTCCCATAAGCCCACCTGGGACCCACATAGTTCCCATAAGCCCACCTGGGACCCACATAGTTCCCATAAGCCCACATAGGTCCCATGTTAAGCCCACCTGGGACCCACATAGTTCCCATAAGCCCACCTGGGACCCACATAGTTCCCATAAGCCCACCTGGGACCCACATAGGTCCCATGTTAAGCCCACCTGGGACCCACATAGGACAGCCCCACATGCGGCGCACACGGTGCGCGTGGACAAAGCTATATGGGCCCCATGTGAGATGCCCACATGGGGCACATCTAGTAGCCCACATGGGGCCCACATGGGTCCCATGTTCCTGTGCTGGCTGGGTGTCTACCGAGTGTCTCTTAAAATATGCGTGCATGGGTATGAGGAATAATTACCAACTTGTAGACAGAAGATGAATATATTTCTCAGCAGAAGTGGAGTACAGGAACAGTGGAATATGTTGGGGCAAGGCGGCACACGTGGCAGCCCCGACGAGACGAGCGCAGAATATGTGTGTGACCTCTGAGAGCCGTGGGTAGTGGGTTGAGTGTCTCTCCCCGGGCAGACGCGGTCTACCCTATTTATATACAGGTCAAGGAGCGCGGAGTAATACATGAGTGTTTCCATATATCCTACCTACAGTAGAGAGACACCTGACACCTGATCTAGGGGGTGGGACACTAGTAGGAAAATTCCTCTTTACAGCTGCCTAGTCGGCGTAGGTCAAAGATAATGTAGAAAGAAGGTGCTAAGACAGTAATTGGAGAGTAATTGGAGAGAGTACACCTACAGTACAGTACATACGGTTCTCCTATATTTAGCTTTTTGGAAGGTTTCTGAAACCATCCATTCTCTTTATTGTCTCTTTCCTCCTATTGTATTTCTAGGTATGTTTTATCTTGATTATGTTCGTTAATCTGTCTCTTGTTCTATATTGCATTTTCAAAAAGTCTGATATTATTGGTTTTAATTTAGCAGGTTTATAGGCCTTTGTTCCGTATTAATATTGTATGGTTATTTTCTTCTGAGCAAGAGCGGAAGACCTTGTTTTGAACATTATTTGAAGTTTGAGCAAGGGGTTCGTTCTTGATAATGTGAGCATGGGGTTACGATGGATATTCTAGTATTGGTATTATTAATGCCTTAACTAATTAACTTTTATATCTTTTGGAAGGCTATTAAATATTTTGATCATGTTCAATGCATTGTTTGCTTTATTGGTGGTGTGGAAATTATCCATAAACCACCCTCTCATAATTGGTAGAGTGGTGGTTCTTGTTTCTCCGCCCCCCCCCCTTGTTGAGTAAGGTATTTTCCGCTCGTCTAGGGGGAGTGCGTGATAGTGTGAGTAGGAATGTATATATAATTATAATGGTAATTGGGTAATATTAAGGTATTTAGTAAATATTAGTCACTGGGATAGGATAAATTATCTTCCCCCTGGTTATCAAACATTGCACTTAATATTAGCACCGTAATTTGGGCGACTGGGCTATTGGTCGTCGTAATAATATTTTGTAGGACCTATCCTGCGTGTATTCGTGGCATGTATTGGTAGGGGTGCTCCTCGCCGCCACCACGAACGATTGAACCGTGTAGGTAGGATTGGTTTTGGCCGCTGCTCGCCCCAGGGAGAGATCAGTACACCCAGTACCCCTCCGTGGAGGATACATCAATCTAATATTTTAAACGGGTTTTTTTTGGCTTGCTTGTCTACAAGTACAAGTACACTCTACACACCCTCATGGGAGAAAGATCTAATGGTCGTGCTTTCTATAAATACAGTACACTCTAGAACCCTCCGTGTGATAACATCATTGTTAATAGACGTGCTTTGTCTACAAGTTCACTACCAGCCCTCACCAAGTTACCATCTCTTTATTAATAGATTATGTACATTCTCGTTAATTTTGTACTATATAGTGGTTAAATCATGAAGGACTGTATGTTTAAACATACACACCTGATTAACAATCCGCCGCGTCAAGTTACTGGTGTGATAACGCACTTGACCGCGACCACGATTAACGCCTCCACCTCCGCTCTTTGTCATTCACGGGAGCCCTGAATCACGGGCGACCACATCGGATCACAAGACCATGCAATTATTGATCCAAACCTACAGGCCTTAATTCAAAACCCACTATCCACCGATAAGTATCCTAGTTAATTAAGTAGCTGGGATATGTGTCCGGGTGATAGCCATGGGTTTGATTGAATAGATAGAAACTCAAATTAAATATGTTTGTGAAACAATTCCCCATATTGGTGCCCCTAGTAGAGGCATATTGATGATCATGTGATTCAAAGTGGTTGCTAATTGTGACGTAGTTATGAGCCTACCACAATCGCTGGTTATGGGCTTGGAGGCGGGGTGCTTCGAAGCGTCAAGAAAGACTCAGCTGTTCACTACCCTATGCCATCACCTGTGGGTAGTAGATAGCTCAGAGGTTACGTACTAGTTATTTGTAATACCTAAAGTGGGGGTTTGGCCATAGGCTTGGTTATTGCGCCTTGTTAGGACACCATCAGCGCTTCCCGCTACTTATAAATATTAATTAATTATCAACTAACATGTTTTTAGTAACGTAATCTGCATTTTTAAAATTTCACATTTAGTTAATCATTAAATCATACGAAGGGACTAAATCATTAGACTCTAATTAGGTTTGGTTGACTACGATTATATAATTTACGTGTGATGAAGCAGCTGGGACTACCCTATAGACTATAATAGTTTTTTTAAACTCAGGTCTACCATGGCTAAATGAAGCAATGGGAAAATATGAGGGAAGGCTCCTACTGCCTATATGAAGTTCAATTAAGACAAGCTGGGGATAAGAACTGATTCACTATGTGTTATCAATCATGAACACGAAATGTTCAACGATATCTCGATAAAGTAGTTGAATATGAGATTACCGGTGTGTGCTCATATTCCATCACAGCGATAGCTTCTTTTAACCCAAAGTTTGCAGGTGATTAAGCCAGAACCCCCCCCACAGGGAGATCACTATTTATTACGCCTGAGGGTTAATCAGCTATATCACCACCCCTCAGAGTTTAAGGATCCCTTCGTTAGTGGGTAGTTATCCTGCGCCTGTTACGCAAATCAGACAGGCTGTAATTACGATTCAAACTTCTCAGCCCTACCAGTAAAACCACTTATACTCTACTCAAATAATAGATACAATACCTCCATCATGGGGCGACTTCCTAGTGAAGTACGAATAAGAAATTTGTATTTTTATGTGAGGGGGACATAGACCCTCCACATGTAATATCTAGTCCAATTGTTACACGAGAGTTGAAAGGTTATTGCGCCTTGGTATTTGCTACCTGTCTCCGTCGTGGTACCATGCTTCAAATGCATGCCCTATAAGCTTAAGAACTTGTAGGGAATGTAAAAAATCTGTTCTTAACATCGCTCTCTGTCCTACAGTGATATAACTCAGAACCCTACAGTATGTTAAAATGGCAGTCACTAATAAGAGTAGTTTCAGCACTGTTCCCACTGCGGAGTTGAATGTGAGCATAATGGTCATTCAGTCAATGTAAAGACAATTTTTGACCAGTGGTGGCACAAAGATCCTTCATAAGCAGAGAGATATAGTTGAATTTATTACAACTACCCATATTAATAAAGTGAACATAGCCCATATCAGGGTTCTTGCCAATATGGCTCAACCTATGACATAGTTCAATCCCTAGTCAATTGGGAAGATATAAATGTAGGGTAGCTGCTGTAGTAGTAAAAATATTGGTATCGAGTTTTAACTGTTAATAGACTAAAGGACACAGCTGAATGCTGTAGGATAATGGTGTTATGTGTGTTAGTATACCTTCCAAGACGTTGATGGCCTTTCCAATTAATAATCGGAGCCGATTATTTTGGGCGCTACCTAAGGAAGTCATCAAATACATAACGTCCTCAATGTTCACTGTGCTGGTGGTTAAGGTAAAATGACCCATCCCCATACCCAGGCAGTCGAAAAGAGAGTAATTCCTAGTCATGCAACAACACCCTATTAATGAACCAGAATAGGAACCACTTTCTTGCCCACACCAATCAGTGAGGTTTAGAGGAAAGTGGAATTCCAGTTTCATAATGAATATATTGCCACTATGAAAATCTAATAATAATGTGTCGCGAGGAGATATAAACCTCAAATTGAAATACAGGATTATGGTTTAAAGGCCTACCTGGCTGAAAGAGTGTAATATAAGCCTAATTGGTTTCCACTCAGTCAGATATATCTGAAGATATTAATAAGGGGTCCTGATTGATTCCCAGCTCCTGTGATAGACATAGAAAGGTTTTCCTTATTGGTTAATACTCCTGCAGGGTTACATACTCCCTGCAGGGTTAATACTCCCTGCAGGGTTAATACTCCCTGCAAGGTTAATACTCCCTGCAAGTTTGATACTCCTGCAAGGTTGATACTCCCTCAGGTTAATATTCCCTGCAGGGTTAATACTCCCTGCAAGGTTAATACTCCCTGCAAGGTTATATTCCCTGCAAGGTTATAAAAGGGATAGAGCTCCTGATCCTTTGAAGTTTTGTATCAGAACATACAGAAAGCAGGTATTTCCTGAGAAATATCAGCGGATTGGCTTCAGCCATCCCCCATAGGAACAAAATTGACCATATTGGGTCTGTTTCCTTGTCATGAGTGTAGTAGGTGTCGAGGTCGAAATTTTTCAAGCTGATCTTCCAAATAAAACCTGCCATCCCATACTAATATCCCAAACGCCATCATCTTACTAAATTGTTGGTGGAAGAAAATCATTAGGAACTCATTACATGGCGGAATGGCTACAATGTTGGCCGATATCAGGTGTCCAATTTTTGGATAATCATGGTAGACAGTCCAATCAACATTCCTCAAATCTCTTCATTAAATATAATAGATTGTTCTGAGTGTAAGACTATCTCCTAATCTAGGGTCCCCCTGAACTTCCCGCTGATAATGAAGCTCTTAAAATCACATTTGAGGTCAATGGTGATGAACTATAATGGGGATACTTATAACATCAGGAGATAACTCTCCCCCACGATCAATTATATGTCCGCATATTTCACTGGTACCTCTATCAGAGCTGTTAATTTTAAAATAGCTAAGACCACAGTGCCGAACCACTATTTGAAATGTTCCGGCGCCTATGTGGCCTGGGTTGAGTGTCACATGAAGCGTAACTTCAGTTTTTGTTGCCGGCCCCCAGTGTGGAAATTATCCATAAAACCACCCCTCATCGTAATTGGTAGAGTGGTGGTTTTGTTTCCCCCACCCCCCCTCTTGTGGGTAAGGTTTTTTCCCGCTCGTTATAGGGGGAGTTGCGTGATAGGGGTGAGTAGGAATGTATATATATTATAATTGGTAGTGGGTATATTAAGGTAATTTAAGTAAATGAATTATCTGGGATAGGATAAATTAATGTTCCCAGTGGTTAATAAACATTGCACTTAAATAAATTAGTTAGCACCTTATTTGGGAGCGATGGCTCTTGGTCGCCGTCATAATATTTGTAACCTATCCTGCGTGTATTCGTGGCAGTTGGTAGGTGGCGCCTCGCCGCCCCCCACGAACGATTGACACGTGTAGGTAGGATTGGTTTTGGCCGCTGCTCGCCCACAGGGAGATATCAGTACACCCGACCCTCCGTGGGATAACATCAATCTAAATATACGTGCTTGCTTTGTCTACAGTACAAGTACACACTCCGAACACCCTCATAGGGAGAAAGATCTATATACGTGCTTATCTATAAGTACATTTACACCCAGACCCTCCGTGAGGATAACACATTGTTAATAGACGTGCTTGTCTACAATGTTTCACTACCACCCTCACCTATCTAACGTCTCTTATTAATGAGATTATTGTGCATACGTTAATTTTCTTGTACATATATAGTGTTAAATCATAGACTGTGTTCAATAACCAACACGCTGAATAACAATCCGCCGCGTCAAGTTACTGGTTGATAACAATTGACGCTACCACATTACGCCTCCACTCCGCTCTTGTCATTCACGGGCGGCCTGCTCACATGCTACCACAATCGGATCACAAGACCATTGCAATATTGATCGCAAACCTACAGCCTTAATTCAACCCACTAATTCCACCGATAAGTATCCTAGTTAGTTTAAGTAGCTGGGATGATGTGTCGCGGGTGATAGCGATGGGTTTTGGATTCAATAGGTGAAAACTCAAATTAATACTTTTTGTGTATAAATTTCCACAGGTGGTGTGTTTGACACGGGAGAATTCCTCTTGTGTTTATTCTTTGAATCCTAAAATCTCTCCCTGCCCTAAGTGAGAAATGATTTTCCTGCTATTGAGAGCGGATGTGTTTTCCTAGCTGTTAAAGGAATTTCTAATTTAGTGGTTTTTGTTTGAATTTTCCATTTTTTCTCATATTGTTTAGTGTTGGTTATTTCTGTTTCTACTTTCTTCGCCATCATTCTTTTCGACTTGCTTTGCTGTGTGATGATTTGTGTTATATCATCACTACATGATGTTAAGTCAATCCATATGAAGATGTGGGGATATCTTGATGTGTATATTATATAGAGTGTTGGAGAGAAGCGACTTCCTTGCGGAACACCGCTCCTTATTTTAAAAATGTAGTCCTTGGTACCCATTCATTGTGATATTTGCTGTTCTTCTATCAAGGAATGTACATAATAGTATCGGGGGGGGGAATGATGTCAGGCATATTTAGTGATAAAATTTTGTACTTCAGGCCTTCAGCCATACCTTATCGAATGCTTTAGATACGTCACGAAGTACTATGTAACATTTGATTTTTTCTTCCTAGGGAGTGTGCCTATTTTCCAATGCTATGGCAATGGCAGAGTCAGTGCCTTGAGGTTCTGAATCCGTGTTGAGTGTCGTAATTTTATTGTTTTATTTCTAATAATTCTTTAGTCTGTGGGTTTATTAATTTTTCGAATTTTTCCTGGACCCTCTAGTAAAGATATGGGTACAGTGCACTGTCATAAAGAGATCATCCCAAGCTTAACGTACATACGGCAAACAACTACAACTCTACCCAGCATGAAAAAACCAGAACAATAACAGCCTACTCACAGAAAGCCAAGCGAGGACCAAACAACCAATAAGCGTCTCCCACTCACGAAGACGAGAAGCAGAAAGCTATCTACCAATCAACGACACTAATAGGCTGCGTGGCAGGCAGACTTCAGCTATAGCTAGCGCTTCGCCTCGCATCTTAAATCATGCGCCCTCTACACCTGAGGAGAAAACATCTTCCCACCATCCTGCTGAAGAAGGGTTCTTAGACCCGAATCGCGATACAGCACTTATGACAAGCTAGGCGAAGTCATAAAGTGATTACAAAAGGAGAATAAGAACACTTAAGACAAAGAGAAAATATCTTTAAAAAGTAATAAACGCTGAACTAGCATATCACTTTTAACGAGATCTGTCTCAGAGACAAAAAAAATTTCTCCTTCCCGTATATACTTTTATATATATATATATATATATATAATTATTATATATTGATATATATATATATAATATATATATATATATATATATATCTATATATATATATTCAGTCATATAAATTCCATCCTTCAGAGTTTGGAAAAGGGAACATTTTTACATGTCCTGATCTTCAAGCAGGGTATCTTAGATTTACCCCTTTCTGAAGAACGTAAGGCGTTGAAGGGCTTTCATTTGCCCCAGGGGAATATTGGAACATAATGTGTTACCCATTGGGTCTTAAAGAACTCTCCGCCGCATTTAGCAGAATTATCACACACGAGGGCTCGTAGGTTATTTGGTAATGACACTCATGTCTTATATGGATTTATTATTATCCAGGGGGAGATATGCAGAACAGATAAAAAATTTTAGAAATTGTCCTCACAAGATTTCTAAATCAACGTTAACTTTAAACTAGAAACATTTTATATTTTTCAAACCTAGTATTAAATATTTAGGGCAATACTCTACAGATGAGATTAAGACCTCAGGCGTGAAAAAAAGTTGCAGTGCTTTAAAAAAACCATGAAATTACCGAAGACAGTAAAGGATTTCGTGATTTTAGGAATATCAAGGGCATTACTACCTCAAATTTTACTACCGTAAGTTTATTTACGGGTAGCCGATATAGCGTCTCCATTACATAAACTTACCGGAGGCAATACAATAGAAAAAAATCACATAATGAAATTCAGTGGACGCAGAAGCTAAAGACTTACAGATAGGTAAGGACTTTACCTATACAAACCCATCGGCTATCTCATCTCGACACAATCCCCAGCTATCAACTAACTAGGATACTTATCGTGATAGTAGTGTTGAATTACGTAGGGCTTGATTAATACTGCATGTACACAGCGCGCGCAAAGATTGTTCGCGACATCATAAACACGCGCTTCATACGGGAATTCAGGAAAATAGTACTCCTATGGCAGCCTACTGACTTCCGAAGAGATATCTTACATATGCAGCTTGTTTAAGGCCGGGCCGTCCATCAAGACCGTTGAGGATGTTGAGATCCACTTGAGCAATTATAGACGAAGCTTTTAAAAAGATCGCCCTCACTGCCCGCGAGTAATATGAACAGACGCGCCATTGGTATAAATATCTTATTTGCATAATGAGTGCAGAAAGACCCAACAAGGAGCAAATTTTTTAAATATGCAGTTATTGTATCTCCTACACAAGCAGAGAGACCAGTGGAAGAAATAGCAAGGATTGTGGATAGTACAAATGAATGTGTGATGAATGTGGGTGGAATGTTTCACGGTGGGTTGGCGGTGTCGCGGCAGCCGCGACACCAGAACTTTATAAGTGGCCAGGGCGAGGATGTAAAACCTCAGGCAAGCACCCTAAATGTCATGACGTCAAGTGGGCTGCCCATCCTCAATTAAGAGCAAGAAAATATTGCATATGACTTTTTACATCCTCGCCCTGGTCCCACTTATAATGTTCTGGTGTCGCGGCTGCCGCGACAACGCCACCCACCGTGAAACATTCCACCACTTCATCACACATTTCCTCGTAACATCCCCAATCCTTGATATTTCTCCACTGGCCTCTCTGCTTGTGTAGAGATGCACTAAATTTTAATTTGCTCCTTTGTTGGGTCTTTCTTGCCACTCATTATGCAAATAATGATATTTATACCAATGCGCGTCTGTTCTATTACTCGCGGCAGTGAGGCGATACTTTATTTAAATGCTTCGTCTATAATTGACACGTGGCATCTCAACATTCCTCACACGTCTTGATGGACTGCCTCGTGCTTAAAAAGCTGCCATATGTAAAGATATCTCTCTCGGAAGGCAGTAGGCTGCCATAGAGTACATTTTCTGAATTCCCGTATGGAAGCGCTGTTTTGATGTCGCGACATGCTTTGGCGCTCTGTGTATTGTGATCCGAAGTGGTCCACGTGATCGAGGCCGCCCGTGAAGGTGCACACGGGAGGCGGTGTTTATTGTTATGGGCGTTTAGGAGGTTTTCACACCTAGTTATCTTGAAGCGGCGATATAACCCTTGTGTCGTATTTTAACACGTCCTATTGTGTTTTAAAACACTATGTGCAAAGAAGTCTATATACAATTCTCTCATATATCAAATCCAAGTAATATATTTTATTAGAGATGTTATCCTCACGAGGTCTGGAAGTGTACTATATATACCATCACTATATATTTAATAAGAGATGTTATCCTTACGGAGGTCTGGTAATTGTACTGACTCCCCCGGTGGTCGGCCAGGACCGCTACAAAACCAGCCACGTGTACAATTCGCCGGTGTGCTTGGATCTAATGGGCGGTGGCCAATCACCGGCTGCCCCAACAAGGTGCTAAATATTAAGGTGCAAATGCGTAATATTACTGGGAATGGTTATTTAATATCATCCCTTATTTATCATTTACCTCAAATTAGCCGTAACTAATACCCACGGTCCACCTCACTACAACTATATATCACATCCCTACGCACTTCCCCTTTGATGACGACAATACATCCCTCACAAGGGGGGGAAACAAACCCCCCTCTACATTATTAAGGGGGTCCAATCAATCATAATTGGGGCATAACGCCGTGGGGCGAGTCCGCCAACGCCACCTACGACGCCACTCCGGGGGTCACCACGCGCGAATTCCCAATGCAGGCTCCTTTTCCCCATACCAACAGCTCTCGACAAGAAACATAACTTGCCTCAGCCACGTACTTGTGGGCGCCCCCTTGGCCTCCTCCACGCCGATTGTTCTTACAGATACAGACCCGATGGAAAGGATCGGTTTTTCAGGGTCGCGTGCAACTGCCCATATAGCCAAAGTTGGCACTGACGGAATATTGCAGGTAATAGGCCTCGTTCAGTCTCACGGTGCAATCGCTGATTTGACACGTATCATCTCCAGCGATACCCCATGATTCTGCGAAGACACTTATTAAAAAGGCCCTTGATTCGCTCTTCAGTCACTATTTCGTGTCGCATGTCTCACAACCTAAGAGTATACAGGGATCACAAGCGCTTGAAGATCCGATCTTTTGTCCCTTCTGCACAGGTACCTGACAAACGCCAAATACTCCCGGCTGAGCGAGTCCCTCACCGTGGCTATACCAATCCGCCGTAAGACTTCTTGACGTGACCGCGCCCGTCATTATGTCTGCGCTACCAAGGTATTTCAAACTTTTCCAAGATCTCATGTGTCCTCCGCATCACGCATGAACAGCCTTGTACTGCTTGCATCTGTAATTCTCCAAACACCTGGACCTTGTTCTTGAGCCAGAGACCTCGTCCCAAAGCTTGCTCCTCGTGCTCGGCGCTCGAGAGCCATCACCGAGACCTCCGGCGAACTCAGCAAAGTTACTGCATCATCTGCAAAAACAGATCGTGATTCTTGGTGTCCGACAGATGCTCCACAATCACTTTGATCTACAACCTTGACCATACCCAGTCCATACAAGCGTTTGAAAGTGATGGGGCAAGGACGCACCCTTGCCTCACTCCTGTATTCACAGGAAAGAAGCTGGTACCCTGCCCCACACTTCACGCCTCTCAGTCCAGAATACAGACCAGTTATCAACCACTAGTCCTTGCAGGAATCCCTCAGTGCACAGAATCTCCAAGTGACTCACGATGCACTGGTCAAACGCCCTTCGTGAGATCAACAAGGCTGCAAACATCCCCTGTCGAAACTCCACGTCGGCGTTTCCCCAGGACACGTGCGCTAGGATACGGTCCGTTGTTTACTTACCGGCGTGAACCCAAGACTGCTGATGTTCCTTTGATGCTTCACCAGATGACTGCGAATCCGTTTCAGCAAATAGATTGCAGCACCTCCTGGTACGGCGGAGCAATGTAATACCGCGGTAATTGTGCAGTCTGACGGTCTCCTTTCCCTTTCCAGATAGGGGACAACCAGCCCCCTTTTTCCAGTCAGGAGGAATGGTACCTTATTGCCACACGGCAGTCGGACAGCAATTGCACCCCGCAGGATCATGGCCTCAAACCCCCCGCCTTGATGAGCTTCGACACTGGGGGGGGTTCCAAACACCAGCTGCCTTTCCACCTCTCAACTTTGCTACGCCTCTCTGACTTTGTCAAGAGAGGGTAGCGGTTTCGTCAATGGTGAAGATCGCATCCACTGGCCTTGTAACCCATTGGTGTGAAGCTTGCTCAGTTGGGAGGGTCCACCGTGAACACTGCCCCAAAGACCTCGCCCAACGAGCCATCTGCCCATCCATGTCCGACACGAGCGCACCATCTGCTGTTCGAATAGCCTCGCCCGAGAAGGAGACGTGGAACGGAGCTTCTTCAGGCTCGGTAGTCGGGTCGGAGGTTCATTAGCGTTCAAATGGCGTTTGACATCCTCAGCGAGACTCCTGACTTACCTCTCCTTGTCTCTCCCCAGGATGTCTCTAGTCCGCCGGTGACAGAGCCCTGTCCCGGTTCCCGAGCCAGCCTGGCACGCGACACCCTCCTCGATTTTCTCTACAGCGTCTCCGTCGAAATACAAAACACCACGCCCTTGACGCTCGGGCGCTCCCCAATACAACTCCTTGGCAGCCTTTAAAGTTTTCACGTTTGAAGGTATCCGCACAGTTCAACCGGGTCTCCGATAGCAACGAAGCACAATCAAACCGATTGAGACGCCACCGCATACTCATGAGCACATGTCAAGAAGTCCCTTCAGTTTTCAGTCAGTTTATCACTCCTACATTATATTAACTTGCAATAACTATTACTAGTGACTTACACCTAATTTCAAACAAGGGTCACAGCGTTATATACTTCCATACAGGATATGTGCCCCCATGTAATTAACTCAAAGAATCAGTGTATTTTAGAAACATTTATAACATATATTATATATCTATGTAATGTTATATACTTCACCGTTTATCTTTCCTCCTCTGTTTACCGTGCGACCCATGAACACCTTGCATTCTCAACCGATATGTCCACAGGACAAATGGCCTAGTTGTCAGCATACAGTATCGGAAATCACAGAAGTGATAAGAAGCCAGATCACGAGGAGAAGGGAGAGAAGCCCTCGGACTCGACGCTATCAACCGTACCTATCACTCGCCCCGTCCGACCTCCCTGGCTGTGCTCATACTTCATTGTACTTGGTTGTAAATCTCTACGCTCCTTACTGGACTCTAAATAATGTGTACAAAGCTGGAAGTACCAATGTTTACTCATACCAATAAGTCTCTACAATATAAACCGCTTATAAATTGGCTAGCGGTGGGATTTCGACCCACGCCCTCCGGAGAGACTGGTGGTGGGTAGGTCAGTAGTGGCTGTGTGGTGTGTCAAGCCGCGGGCGGCATGGAGGGTGTTTTTGCAGGGTGGGGGGCCTTAGTATAAGCGTTATACCTCTGGACATAGAGTGTGTTAGAGGGGGTTTGTTGTGTTCCTGTCCGGGGGGGGGTGAAGGGTGGTGTGTTGCTTCGCGTCGCTTGAGGGATTAATTTGATGGTTGGGCTGATTATTGTGTTGCTTGAGTTGCGGTGGGCCATGAATAGATGATCTTCCGTATTCGGGGCGGGAAGATAAATTAGAGCCGGTAGAGCTGAGATGTCGTTGCTGGCAGCCGTGGTGGTGGTGCAGGAGTTGACGCGTCCGACCTCGTGCCTTGCGGATGCCTGATGAAGCATGGTGACGGGTGTGTCCGTCCTCCTCTCCGGATCTGTAGTTTCTTGTAGCTCGTAGATTCCATTGTAGGTAGATGTTGCTGCTTGTGGAGATTGTTGTTGATTGTAGTAAATTGTAGATATAGTAGTTTCCGGCTGAGTTGCTCGTGAGTTTAAGGCCATTCTTGTAGATTCTAGTTGCGCTTGGTAGACGTTTGATTGTAGTAGTAGAAGTACTTGGTAGTCGCTGGCTGCTTGTGCTTGTATTTTTGGCTTGTAGAAGCGTGGGGTAAGTTTAAACACTGCGTTTAAAGTGTTATACGTAAGACTGATAAAATCAGTCACCACCGCTGATGTCACCATTTATAATCGGTATATTGTAGAGACTTATCTGGTATGAGTTAAATTGGTACTTCCAGCTTTGTTACACATTTATTTAGTCCAGTAGGAGCGTAGAGATTACAACCAAGTACAACCAATTATCTAATCGTATATTACAACCGCGTCTGCACATTTATATAAGTCGTTATTTACCCTGAAAGCGTATGGCACCTTTATATATAATCTGATATTTGTAAAACTTATCTGGTATGAAGTTAATGGTACTTTCCATCTTTGTACCATTTATTTATAGTCCAGTAAGGAGCGTAGAGATTACAACCAATGCCAATAAAATGTCCTTGAGCACAGCCAGGGAGTGTTCCGGCGGGCGAGTGAGAGGTGAGTGTTGGATAGCGTCCGATGTCCGGGGCTTCTCCCCGTCTTCCTCGTGATTCTGGCTTCTTATCACTTCTTGTTGATCTATACTTTAATGCTGACAACTAGCATTTGTTCTGTGACATACTTTGAGAATGCAAGTGTGTCATGGGTTCACGGTGAACAGAGAGGAAAGATAAACGTATAATTATATATACATTTACATAGATATATAATTATATGTTTAGTAATGTTTCTACAAAAAAAACACTGATTCTTTTGATGTTATACATGGAAATATTATGTCTGGTAGGTTTGTAGTACTTGTTACACTATGTGTGATATCGTAGTGTAATTCCAATAATATGCTTAGATATCAAGTTATTATATATGTTAGCAGTGATAACTGACTGAACTTGCTCGGCCTCTATATATTTGTCCTCAAATTAGGCACATAAGAATTAGCTAGGGAATAACAAAGGTACACCTACTAAAGGCTAAATATATAATATAAATATAACTATAAACTTCCCAAATCATAATTCCTATTGCTAAAAGTGAGTAAACTCTGAGCTATTCCCAAAAAAATATGGAAAACAAATGATGACATGATGTTTCAACATCAAGAAATGACATGGGCCCGAGTAAATTATATACATATATGGTGTCCAGTACTAGTGGTGGGTAAATCCATAATGTGCAAATATCACTGTTAATAAATGTCAAGTTGTTAAGTGTTTCAGTGTAGGTATACTGGAGAGTGGTAGCTATGCAAACTCAACTGTCAGCAAAGTATCTGTGAAAATTGACAGGAAAATTGAGAACATAAGCATTTCAGTAATGAATCGTAATCGTAAATTGTCAAGTAATCGTTAAAAACCCTGGAATGGAGTCAAGTAATGACGAAGGCTCTCTGACTGTAAGCTGTTTTTGTTTTTTTCTGCTGTGTGCATAGTCATAACAATATCTGTACCTACTAGTATAGTACTGTGTCAGTAAAAGAATTTTAAATGGACTGTAGACATATAAGGAATTGACAAGACCTCGCCTGATACAATCTGTGTGGGTGTATCATGTAGGTAACTGTGGTGTAATACCTAGTAATAATGTAAATAAGTAATAGTAAGAATGGATATATAACATAGGTCAGAGACATCGCTGGATACACATTAATGTGGTTGCAATTGTGTGTAGGCAAGCTAATTTTGCCAAACAATCATTCATATTTAAAAATAATGCCCAGTTATTGTAGAAATAAAATTGAACATCAGCGAGTGTGTGTAAAAACTGACTGCAGAGAAATGATGATTATGATTCGTCTTGGCGAACAATGTTAATGAGAATAAGGGTTTCTGTGATCATCAATATTTTCTGATGTCCCTGTATTAAGGCAGTAGGTCATTCGTAACTTCTCTGCGAGTTTGAATTTGTGTAGTAAGTAATATAAATGGGTAGTTAGTCGTACATAGGCAATATATGTGAGCAGAAGTTAGTTCAAAGAGATGTGTGATCGTACGTCACTACTCTGCGAATGTGTAACGAGTTACAAGTAAATGCTTGTCATGCATATAGTCCTAGGTTTTAATATGTTAAGTAGTACACAACCTATCATGCAACAAATAGTGATCGTGTACACCGAAGAACGTAAGTAACTTATTCCCCCGTAGTGAATGTAATTCACGTATAATAATATTATATTTCATGCAGTTATGTTTATCATGCAGGTAATACGTAAAGGAAATTAATTTAAAAGGGAAAATATGTAATTCATGCACAAATAAAGTTGTTAGTATTTCATGCAATAAATAATGTATGGTAACAATAAGTGACTTAGTATGTCTGTTAATACATAACAATGTCATGCAAGAATTAATGTATGGCAATCATTAAAAAAAACATTTAAACTTACATAGTCTCACACTATGGACGTAAGCGCGTGCATCACTACACAACGTCCTGAGTATCTAATTATTATTTTCTTATTTATTTTTTATGTCTATATGTTTATATTTTTCTATGGGAACTCTTTACCAGGTTGTATGTATCCAGCGACTGTATACATCCGTCATCCCTGGCACCCACCACCCTGTTGTTGATCATCTTTCACCTACCAGGCCCTCACCTAATCATTCACCTATGCTAGTAGCAAACGCTAGTAATTTATACAGGTTTTGGGCAGTTATACAGTTGTAGTTTAACAAGTGTTACTTATCTTTAACATTACATTTTGTTCCTCACCAGTGACGTTCACATCTACAACACACATTTAAGGAAAATTTAAAGTAAAAATATTTGTGCTATTTTTAACATAGTTTTACATTTAATTTTAACAATGGCTACGTAAGTAAATCATTAACCAGACTCCGTCAGAGCACTTCAATCATTGTGCAAAACAAACAACTCTATCCCTGCGATATTATATGCGAAGTGCTAGACCCGCATTCCTTCTCACAGACTTTTTCCTACAACACAAGGTAGGAGTAGATATTCTTCTTGCTATAGAGCACCTAAGTCATTAACACTCCACCGTATCAGGTGAAGCACGTTATCAACGTTATATAGCTATAATTAACGCACGTAAAAGCTATTTTTGTGTATTTTGTAAGTTCCAGGACATTCTCTTCACATTGTAGATCAATAGACTACAACAGATACGTACTTTACAAGAACAGTATTGTGTATATCACTTCCCTTGATTCTACTCTACGCATGCCGTATATTTGAGACGCAGACAACGCCCCCATATGTCTCCCGTCGACGGAGGAAGTTTTTAGGCTCAATACAACCTTTTGGTGCGAGATACATATCTCACGACAGGACGGAACCTGACACGCCAGGTTACACAGCTGAGAGTCCTTCTACACTTTACCCTATTTCTTTCCTTTTACATATTCTAGCCTTGCAGGTCAACAGGGAAAGATAGATGTTTGCACCAAGCACGTTTGAATACTTTGGCCTATTCATCTCGCCGAGATATTTTTGCTCATATAATAAATGTCGTCATGGCGCTGAAACAAAGGGTTTCAGTTTGGTAAACCTGCCCCTATGCTACCTTATCCTACACTAACAGAACCTTGGGAAACAATAGCCATTGCTTGCGAAAACTCCCACTAACAGAATCTGGTTTCTCAATACTTGTAGTAGCCTTGTAATTTTTCTAGGTTTTCAGTTTTGGTTCACTAAAGGACAAAAGGCGCTGCTAACAGTTCTAGGGCAACTTTACGGATGAAGTTTTTCTTTTAATTCAATACACCATCACACATTTGCTCCTCGGACAATGGTACGGTTTAACATCAATTCTCACGGAAATTGCAAACTTTTCACATAACAAAGTGTACCCTACTACTTCACCCTAGCAGCAACGGCATGTAGAAAAACAAATAGGAAGATTATACACTCCTGAAGTCATTAGCTCACCATATAGTTTCCCCTGGGTGAATGGATCCCCAAGTATCTGCCACACTAAACTCTTCCCTTACCAAGTCCACATTGTGAACACCACATTTCATTGTATTGGGCAAGAAAAAGACTACCTTACCCTACTTCTAGCGCCGAGTACAACACAGCCAATATATAATTTTGATGAATTTTTTTTTTAACCGGTAACAGTAAGAGTCGCGGATTTTCATAAAATATACACGTGAACAGACGCTATTGAATTGTCCAGAGGAGGATGATAAATTACGCAACCGCCCTACACAGTCAGAAAAAGCAATTGCTATAGGTGCTGTATATACTTTCAGGTACAACAATTAAAGTCAACGTTAGATTCTACATTTTGCAGGACCTTACAGGGTCTTGCCATTGAAACTGGACACAAAATAACTATCCAGCATATTTATAATACATGCAACAGACGTCCCATAATTGACCAGGTTTACCGAGTAGCTGAGGCTTGATACATGTGAAGAATTGCCATGCCCAATACTAAACACAGGACCACCTGTATTTAATGATTACACAAATACTGCTACAAATGATACCGTCAAATTGCGGTTCACACGCAGAAACCTTAGTTGTCATTCCGTTCCATAACCTTTCCAATATCATTACCTTTTTAATAATTTTCAGCTTCCCTTATTAGTTTAAATTTACCATGTAGGCCTGGAATTTTGAATGTGTGTTGTTCTCTTTTTAGAAAGGTCCTACACAACACCTAGCCTAATGTTAGTTACATTCTTGAAAATACTTACATGATGAAATGTTTTTACGATTTTTTTTTTGGTTTGGCTACATAGTGTTTCTTACCAACTACTAGTAGAAACTGATATAGTTACCATGTTTTACCTTGTAACTCTTGCACGATAGAAACTCTAATGGATAGCAGAACCTAGATAAACCTATGTACATCTCTTCACTTAAATACTATTATGTAACTGTTAAAGTTTGCACCACGTGCATAGCATTATATAATTATTACTATCATTCCACAATTCAGGATTATTTCGCACGTATTGTTGCATGATCACTTATTTACTTACATCCACATTTAAAGGATTATTACGCATTATAATTGCATGACATTATTTACTTACATTCCTCATTTAAAGGAATTCTTACGGACTTAATGTTGAATACAGTATTACTTGCATGACATTGTTATGTATTACATACAGCCAACTCACTTCTTGTTACCAATACATTATTTATTTACGATGAAATACTAACACACTTATTTGTTGCATAAATTACATATTTTTCCTTGAATTAATTCTTACTGTATTAGACTGCATGATACCATACTGCATGGCATAACTTAGTATACATGAATTACTTCACTACAGGAATATTTACTACGTTATTCCTGTTGTACCACGATCACTACTGGGAGCTTGAATGATAGATTGTGTACTTACTACATATTAACTTTGGTACTATATGCATGACAAGCAGTTACTCTATAACTCTTTACAACATCCTGGCTGATGTACGTGAACGTACGTTCACCACATCTCTTTGAACTACATTCTGCTCACATGTATTGCCTTGTACACTAACTAACCATGTATCATTACTTTTACTACAAATTCAACTCAGCAGAGAAAGTTACGAATTTCCACTTTGTTCTTAATACGACCTCAGAAAACATTTGATTGATCACAGATACCTTATCTCTCATAATATTGTTTCGCCAATGTCGAATAATAGTTCAGTCAGTTTCTCTGCGTCAGTTATCACTCACTGGGACAATTTTTTAATACAATACCTTATGCATTATTTTCATTTTATGAAATGATGTTTGGACAACATAGTTTTGTCTACACCCAATACAACCCACATTAATGTGTATCCAGCGATGTCTCTCCTAATGTTAATTATCCATTTTGACTATTCCTTAGTCCATATTACTAGGTACTTTACACCACAGTTCCCACACTGATACACCCACAGTTATAATCAGGCGAGGTTCTTGTCAATTTTCCTTTATATTTCCTACAGTCCATTACATTCCTTTTCCTGACACAGTACTATTACTGTAGGGTGCATATATTTTATACTGATGCACCAGAGCAGCAGCTCTACAGTCAGACAGATCCTTTCGTCCATTACTTGACTCATTTATGGTTTTTTAAAAACGATTGACTTGAACAATTTACGATTACAATTTCATTACTTGAAATTTATTTCTCAATTTTTCCCTGGTAATTTTCACAGCTACTTTCGCTGACAGTTGATTTTGCTATCTACGCATCTCCAGTACCCTACACTTGAAACACTTAAACACTTGACATTTATTAACGGTTGATATTTGCACATTGTTGGTTTACCCACACTAGTACTGACCATATGTAAATTTTCTCGCCAGGTATTTTCTTTGACTTTGAACATCATGTAATCCTTTGTTTTCAAATATTTTTTCTGTGTATTTAGCTCAGAGTTTCTTCGCTTAGCGATAATAAATTAGCTTTGGGAATTTATAGTTTATATTTTATATATATATTTACCTTTAGTTAGTTGTAACCATTTGTTATTCCCTAGCTAATTCTTATTGACTATTTGAGGGACAAATTATATAGCGGCCCGAGCAATGTCAGTCAATTATCCTCCTAACATATATATTAACTTGGCATACTATACTAGTGAATTACACCTAATTAAATCAACAAGGGTCCACGTATTAATAACTTCCATACAGGATATGTGCATGTAATTACTCAAAAAGATCAGTGTATTTTTATAAACATTATAAACATATAATTAAATATATCATGTAATGTATCTTAATTATACCGTTTCTCTTTCCTCCTCTGTTTCATACCGCGTGTGGACGGAAAGCGACCCAATGAACACCTTGCATCTCTCAAGTATTCACAGGACACTATGCCTAGTTGTCAGCATAAAAGTAATGAGCTCAGCAAGAGTGATAAGAAGCATAATCACGAGGAGAAGGGAGAGAAGCCCTCGGACATCCGAGCTACACGTAGCATCTCCTCGCCCCAGTCCGACACTCCTGCATGTGCTCAAGACATTCATTGTACTTGGTTGTAATCTCTACGCTCCTTACTGCCTATAAAAATGTGTAACAAAGCTGGAAGTACCAATTTTAACTCATACCAGATAAGTCCTCTACATATACCACTTATAAGTTTCTCAAGTGAAACACGTAATGGTTATCCCTCTTGAGATTCTTCTGGACTTGACATGAAGCTTAAAGTGTAGCAACAACAAGTCTATGATCTGTTCCAAAGACTCCGCACTCACGGTAAACCCTGTAGTTTCTGGAGGATCCCTCCAACGAGTACTAACGAGGATGTGGTCGATCTCCTTAGGCTACCCCTCCGTCATTACTATACACCATGTCCAGCGGTGCGCTCTGGCCTCTGATACCAAAACCTGCAATTCTCAACCTTTCTGGATCTTGCAAAAGTTCAGAGAGCAGAGAACTGTTAGGTGGTTTCTGGTACCGAGCCATGGAGGACCAGACACATAGCTCGTAGCGCCATCTCTCACGGTTCAGTAGTAGCATTGAAGTCCCCCAAGGACAATGAGTGTGTCCCGAGGAGGACACTGGTCTATAACAGAGTCGAGTTTGGCGTAAGAACATCTTCTTCTCTTCATTTTACGCATCGCTCGGTAGGACGTAACTGCACAGAGCATGAAACCCAGAGTGTGTTTCATCCTCACCCGCACTATACGCTCATCAACCGGAGTAACCTCACCAGAACCTGTCGGCTGCAGTTTGCTGGAGATGGCTATAGCTACTCCCAAGACACGGTTTGGCATTGCTCATGGCGGACCAGTAGTATCTGTAACCCCCACTGCTAGTCTCGTAGCCACTGCAAAGGCCTCCTCCGTCCTCAGAGAGTCCACTATAATCCCCCCTAAGCCTACTGAGCTCGCCCGATAGGGAGTAGTCCGATGATCGTCTGAGAGGCCCAGACTTCCACGAGCGCACACCGAAGAACCATCCGCAGTTGATTCGTCATGAGTGCTTCGACGGTCAGGCGCCGCTTCTGCACCGCGCCCGGCCACCCCATAAGAAAAAGTTGGTGGGGCTAGGGCCCTACACACTTGATTTGAGTGCGGGATTCCCGAGGGCTTTTTGCCCCGCCTCGTCATATAGCAGCCCCCTCCCCTGCGTCGGCATTGGAGGGGTCGCGATGGGTCGGGCCCGCCCCGGCAAAACCGGGTCTGTTGGGGGGGGCCCCCCCCCCCCCCGGGGCGATTACAGAGCCCCCGGCTCTACCTCTTATGAAATGTTAGTGGGCTAGATTTGTTTTTTAATGGTAGGGTTGCAAACCCCCCAACCAATCTATGTCTGATTGGGCCTTACTGCTCACGCGGGCCAGGACGCAGAACCCCCTGTAGGGATTACCCCGGCTGCCCACTATTTCACCCATAGCTGGGCTGGATGGCCATTTGACTCATAGTGAGAATTCATCTGCCCTTTAGATGAGGCTTAATTTTTAGTCCTCTGGGTGTCCAGCCACCCCCTCCCTCACTGGGGGTAGAAACCAGTGGGGGATCCGGTTTAGGTCGCCGACATCCGAACCATTGACTGTTGTTACTGGTTACATGTTCCCATTAGCGGGGACAACCCTGACCAGACCCCATAGGGTGGTTGGCGTAAAGAGGGGGGGTTGGTTGTATTAATTTCCACAACTGGGTGGCCGGTGAAAACTGAAGTTTCCACTTCATGTGACATCACCAGGCCACATGCGCCGGAACATTTTAATTCAGTTTTCGACACTTTATCTTTGACTATTTTGAAATTTACTGCCCTATAGAGAGAGGTATAGTTAATATGCAGACAAATCCATGATCGGGGGGACAGTTTATCTCTGGAATTATATATCCCAGTATAGTCCTCACCATTGCCTGAAATGGTTTTAGGATCTCTCTATCATCGGGAGTTCAGGGGGACCTAGATAGGAGACTAGTCTACCTTCAGATCTATTAATTAATGAAAGATTTGTGGTAATATTTGACTGCCTGTCTACCATGACGTATCCAAATTACACCTATATCGGCTAATATTTGTAGCCATTCTGCCATGTATGAGTTCCTATGACTATTCTTCCACCATCAAATTTAAGAATGATGGCGTTTGGAATTAGTATGGATGGCCGGTGGTATTGGACGATCAGCATTAAAATTTTCGTCCTCGCACCTATTATTGGCCCTCATAATTTTAGGTACGACCTAATAATTTTAGGTCAATTTGTTCCTATGGGGGCGGCTTAGTCTAAGAGCTGATATTCCTATCAGGAAATACCTGCTTTTGTATTGTTCTGACCCAAACTTCAGGAGTCTAGCTTTCTTTTAATTGATTTGAAAACTAAATTAGTATACTTTGATTAGTTTGCTCATAATGAAAACCTTTTCCTATGGCTATCACAGGATCTGGGATCAATTCAGGTTCCCTTATTAATATATACAGATTGTCTGGCTGAGTGGAAACCTGATTAAGATTATTTTACACTCTTTCAGCCGGTAGGGCCTTTTTACCCATAATCCTGTGGTTCAATTTGGGTTTATTTTTCCTCGCGACACATTAGTATTAGGTATTTTCATTAGTGGCCGAGTAGTGATTATGAGCGGGAATACCCACTTTCCTCTAATAACCTCATAATTGGTGTGGGCAAGAAAGTGGTTACCAATTCTGGTAATTAGTAAGGGTTGTGCATGACTCGACATACTCTCCTCTTGTTCGCATGGTGTGTATTTGGGATGGGTCCTATACTACCTTACACCAGCACTGGTGAACATAGGACGTATGTCTTTTGATGACCTTCCGTGGTAACGCCCCAAAATGATCAGCGCCTATTATTAATTTGGAAGGGACCATCAACGTCTTTCCAATGTCTTAACTAACTTAGTTTAACCACCCATTATCCCTCAGCATTTCAGCTGTGTCTTTTCGTCCATTACAGTTAATTAATACCAATATTATTACTACTACGCGCTACCGTACATTTATATCTTCCTAATTGGACTAGGGGTTGAACGTGTGTCGAAGGTTTGAGCCGCTGGTATTGGCAAGAAACCTGATTGGCTAATTCACTTATTAATATTATCGTAGTTGTAAATAATTCACTGTCTCCCTACTTTATGAGGATCGTTGTGCACCACTGTCAACTTGTCTTTACATTGACTGAATTTCATTGTGGCTCCCTCAATTCTGCGTAACGAGCTGCTGCTGTACTACTCTTATTAGTGACTGCCATATTAACTACTGTAGGGTTTGGTTATTATCACTGTTAGGAAACAAAGAGGATGTTATGAATAATTGTTTACATTCCTAAAAGATCTTAAGTTAGAGGGATGCAGTTGAGCATGCTTACCACAGAGACAGGTTATAGCATTTACCAAGGCTCATTAGCCTTTCAACTTTCGTGTAACATATTCTGAATAGTTATTACATGTGGAGGGTTGATGTCCCCCCTCCAGATACGACACAATTTATTCTTCGTCCTTGTACTAGAGTACCCTGAGTTTAGGATTGTATCTATTATTTGGTAGGTCCTTAAGTGATTACTGGTAGGCTGAGAGTTTGAATCTTATTACAGGCGGTTTGAGTTTGCGTAGACTTTAAACAGGCGCGGATAAATACCCATTAACGAGGGATCTTTAAACTCTAAGGGTGGCGTGATATAGCTGATTAGTACCCATAGTGTAACCCAATCTTGATCTCCCTGTAGGGGGGTTCTTGCTCTACCGTTGCAAATTTGTTAAAGAAGCTTTAGCTGTTGATGGAATATGAGCACCTCCAGTAATACCTCAATTCAAATACTTTTTATCGAGATATCTTTGACACTGGTGTTCTAATTGTGTCCGCAATGGTGATAATTTCTTATCCCCAGTTTTTGGCTTTAATTGAACTTCCATTATATAGGAAGTATGCCTCCTCATATTTATGCCATTGCTCTTTACACATGGTAACCTGTCTTTAAATAAATATAATCAATAGGATTTTATTTAATTGCGTCTCACCGTATTATCATATTTTGTGTGAGCCTTGCTATTTAGCTGTCATGAAAAAAAAAAAATGGCTTAGCTAATTTTGCCTTGATCTAGTTAATAATTCAGTCAATAAATATTGAATACAAATTACGTCACCAAAAATAATTGCTAGTTGATACTTAATTATTCTATCATATAGTGCTGGAAGCGCCGTTGGCTGGCCTGTCCAGACGCATACCAGGCTAATGACCAACCAGCACTTAACTATAACCCACTACTAAGGCTACGTAACTTCTGATTTATCTACTACCTGGTTAATGGTAGTTGGCCGGCTGTTTGAATCGTTTCTACGACGCCGCAAAACACCTCAACTCCCGTTCTCATAACCAGCAATTGTGGTAGGCTCATAATTACGCCTCACAATGACCACTTTCGAGTCACATGAACTCATTTCCTCACTCAGGGCACCAATGTGGAACTTTATTTCACATACATATATTTATTTGAGTCATTACTCATACAAACAGAGCGTCTATCCTCATCCCTACACAAGACCGCAATAGTCACTAATTAGGATACTACTTCTCGGTGGATAGTAGGGTTGAATTACGTAGCTTGATTAATACTACATGTCATTGTGATCACAAAGTGGTCAACGTGGATTCCGAGGCCGCCGTGAAGGGCTGGAGGTCGGTGTTTATGTTATGGCGTCAGGAGATTTTCCACTCGTTCATCTTGACGCGCGGAATAATACATGTGTCCGTATTTTTAACACGTCCTAGTGTTTTCAACCGATATGCAAAGAGTCTATATACAATTCTTCATATAAACAATCCCGTATATATTTAATAAGGGTGTTTATCCTGCAGGAGGTCTGGAGGTACTTATATAGACCAGACCAGCCCGTATTATTTTAATAAGAGATGTAATCTTACGGAGTCCTGTAAGTGTACTGACATCCCTGGGTGGGCGGCCGAGGGACCGGAGACAAAACACAGCCCTCGTGTACAATTCCCGGTGTTTGGATCTATGGGCGTGGCCAATCACCGGCTGGCCCGGCCCAACCAAGGTGCTAAATTATTTAAGGTACAAATTGCTAATATTTACTGGGAATGTTAAATTTATAATTAGCCCGTATTTATCATTTTACTCAAATTAACCTTAACTTAATAAGTACCCACCACCACTACACTATTATACACATCCCTACGCACCCCTTTGATGACAGACCAATACCATCCTCGCAAAGGGGTGGGGGGGACAACCACATTCTACCAATTATTAAGAGGGTGGTTGGTGGATATTATACATTTTCCACACCATATCATTTCTCCGTCTATTCGCGAATTCCAACAATTCCATTTAATTCCAGTGCTTCCTACCTTTTACCATATCACAAACCTTTAACTGTGCCATATTGTTGTGTTTAAATTCCTTACAATACATATGGGTTTTCATTACTTTATGTTCATATTATTGATAAACGCAATGATTGTCATAACCTTTATCTATATATATATATATATATTAGTATATATATATAATATATAATATATATATATATATATATATTATATATATATATATATATATATATATTATATATAATAGAGGTTATTACAATCACTGCTGTTTTTATCAATAATTTACATAAAGTAATGAAAACATATTGATGGTACTATGAACTGATGTTACGATGGTTAATATGAATATGATATACTATATTATATATACATATATATATATATATATATATATATCTATATTATATATATATAATAATATATATACTATATATATAAAAATAGGCATATTATGTACAAGCTAAATTGGAATAAATTCAAGAGAGGAAAGAACTGAGACAAATCATATTGAGTTGTCTTATACTCCCTTTTTTCATATTATTCACCATACATGGCTACAGGATTACGGCTTAGAGAAGTATATCACCAAGATTTACTTGGTTTCAATGACTTACTACTGTGGAGCTACACCATATCGTTTGAGTCATTATCTCCATATTGCCAGTATGGTTAACAAGACAACAGGTGGCCGTCAGGACTGAATATTACCAAGTATTACACTTTCACGTCCCATGCAAGGTGCTTGCCCATCTAATTGCTGATAGAACTGTTTCCACCATTCATCTTCTGAACATCAGAGACCATCAGCATTCTGGGTTACGCCCTGATAAGTCAACAACGTACCGTATCCTAGCGCTTCGTGTCCTGGTGTAAACGCCAACTTGAGTTTCGACACAGGAGAGAGCTTTTGCAGTCTATGTTGGCTCGGAAGTGTTTGACCTCAGTGCATCGTGAGTCACTCTAGGATCTTCGGCGATTTTCGCGGGATTCTGCAGATGACTAGATGGGTTTGATGACTGGCCTTACGTTGGGAACTGAGAGTACTGTGAAGTGTGTGGGAGGGTGGTATCCAGTTTTTTTTCTGTGAATACAGGAGTGACGCAAGGCGCGTTCCTTTTCCCATCACTGTTTCAACACTTGTATGGACTGGGTATTGGCAAAGTTGTAGATCAAGTGTTGTGGAGCATCCCTCGGCAACACGAAGATCATTGATCTTGTTTTTGCCGATGATGCAGTATTCTGTTCCGAGATGCTGGAGGTCCTGGTGATGGCTTGTCGAGGCGCTGCACGAGAAGGCAATGAATGCCCTTGGACTAAAGTCTCCTGGTTCAAGACCAAAGTCTAGATGTTTGGAGGCTTACTAGATGAAACAGTACAGTCTGTTCATGCGTGCAGCGAGGACATTAAAATCTTGGAACGTTTTACATACCTTGGTAGCGCAGTCCATAATGACGGCGGGTCACGTCAAGAAGTCTTACGGCGGTTTGGCATAGCACACGGTGTTATAGACTCGCTCAGCAGGAGTATTTGGCGTTGTCGGTACCTGTGCAGAAGGACAAATATCCGGATCTTCAAGTCGCTTGTGATCCCTGTCAAACTCTATGTATGTGAAACATGGACACTAAATTACGACTTGAAGAGGCGAATTGATGCCTTTGGTAATAAGTGTCTTCGCAAAATCATGGGGTATCGTTGGGATGACTACGTGTCAATCAGCGATTGCACCGTGAGTCTGAATCGAGGCATATTACCTGCATAGTCCGTTAGCGCCAACTTCGGCTATATGGGCATGTGGCACGCTAAACTGAAAACCAATTCTTCCCACCGGTTGTATCTGCAAGAGACAATCCGGCGTGGAGGAGGCCAAGGGGGCGCCTACAAGGCTCGTGGCTGGGGCAAGTTGATGTTTCCTGTCCAGATTTGCTTGGTATGGGAAGGGAGCCTGCATGGGGACTCGCGCGTGGTGACCCCCGGGAGCAGCGATGGTAACTGTACGATAATTATCGTATTTGTACGATAATTTGACTATCCGTACGATGTACGATGCATGGTTGAGAATCGTACACGTAAGTACGCTAATTGACTCACAAATACAATTACATTAAAAGTCATACAAAAATTGTCATCGCAAGGAAAAGAACAATCTGTCGCTGTCAATTTCCGCCGACGAGAGAGAGAGAGAGAGAGAGGAGAGAGAGAAGAGGAGGAGACGAGGAGGAGAGAGAGAGAGAAGAGAGAAGGAGAAGAGAGAGGAGAGAGAGAGAGAGAGAGAGAGAGAGAGAGGAGAGAGAGAGAGAGAGATGAAGAGAGAGAGAGAGAGAGAGAGGGAGAGAGAGAGGAGGAGAGAGAGAGAGGAGAGAGAGAGGGGAGAGAGAGAGAGAGAGAGAGAGAGAGAGTTTTGAGTTTTGAGTTTTGAGTTTGACTTTGGTCCTTTGGATGACAAGGACTTGGAGCGTTGCTTGCCGCATTTGAACGCAGGTCTAACGGAAAAACCTATTCGGTTTTCTTCCAGCAGAGCAGTGTGTAAGGGAGAGGCAGAGTGTGTTACTTTCATCCCTATACAGATGATATGAGAAGTCACAGACAACGACACACTATAAATATAAGCGCCAGCTGACACAGGGCAACAGAATAGAGGAGGAATAGGAATTCCTCATTTCTTTAGAGGATGATAGCTACGTAGAGTTCTACCGTAGATAACACTATAGTCGCCATGCACCTGCACTAATGTCGCCAGGCGCCATGTATTACGAATATTATAGCATCACTACGGTAGACAACACTATAGTCGCCACCTGTTCTAATATCGCCAGGCGCCATATATTACGAATTATAGCATCACTACTGATTTGTATGTGCCACTGAAGATGATATAACAGTAGTATATATCAGACTGTAATAATCTACCCTGTTTCAGCGTTGTTTTATGCTTTGTATCTGCAAGTATAGCAATACGGTTTCAAATCTCGCTACTCGTAGTTTTTTTCGGGCGACGACGACGGCGGGAGGACACTCAGAACATAAACACTAGCTGGCGATCTTAGTGTAGGTCGCCACTCGTGTGATATTTTGGTAATTTCTTCATTTATAGCCATAATATGACATAGATGAAGACACAAAATGACAGACTCTCCAGAAAGCCCCTTCTAACTTTCCTGAAATCATGGATGTAGAAATGAAAGTATTAACGCCACCAAACGTCTGTAAATCGAAAAGAAACGTTGTCCTGGCGACTTTAGTCTTATCTACGATAGATTTCAGCTTCTTTTGAATCATGATGTGTTACTAAATATATTTTTGTTTTATTTAATTTTATTTATTTTTGAAAAAGATAATAAACATGGAATTTTGTGTATAGATTATATATTATTATATATTTTGGTTAAAAGAGGGAATATTTTGATATGTGGAATGCTGAATTCAATGCTGCATAAAGTCATTTACGGACTATATTATTTTACCTAAGGTGGTACGATAATTATCTATCTGAAAATACGATAATTTTGGTGGCCCGGTACGACAATGTGGGCTACAAAAGTTCACATCCCTGCCCGGGAGTGGCGTTGTCGGGTTGGCATGGCGATGCGCCCCCGGCGTATGCCCCCAATGATTGACATAATATATATATAATATATATATATATATATATATATATATATATATATATATTAAAGCAGCAGCCCAGGGTTGGGCAGGTATACACAGATCGTCACGTAAGCTACACTCTTACCATGCCTAGGTTAGCAGTGATATCCTGGGTATTATTATTTATCCTCAAAATTAGATTCCCCAAAAATGTCCCCTTTATTGATATCCTAAAACGTAGGTATAGTAATGCTTCTCTATCCCAATACCGTAAACTAGAGAAGACTGATTACAAAGTAAAAAAGACTAGACTAGATATAGAATTTTTGCAAACCTGTAAAACTTATGGAATAATCCCTAACTTCCTCCAATTTAAATTATATAAACCCATGCTAAACAATACATCTATATATAAGTCATTTCAATTCAAATTACTAAACTTAGAATTAAAAGAGAAAAACTGGCTACTTAAAAATCACATAGAGGACTTTAATCAAACTAAATCTGATCTGAAAAACACCTTGTCATGGCTTGATTTTAATTGTCTTTTTAATAGATTAGTACGTAGTAATGACTCTAAATTCGAAACAGCCAAAGCTTGTCATAGGAAAAACTGTGCTCTCTAGGCATTCCTCTGGAACACTCTGTTAATAAGGATAAAGTCGTAATTAATCTTTCTAACCGTTCGTTAACTCCTGCTGAAAAAGATTTACTCTCACTCGGATTACCTTTTGCCTTACCAAAATTTAATATTAACTATGTCAATCACTACTTTACATTTGAGAAGCTTTAATACACTTAAATATAAAGCTAAAAAAACACTTATTACGGAGTGGATAACTTAATTCAAGGCATCTCTACTATTGCCCATTCATCATATCGCGAATTCAATGAATTCAAACATTCATTCCCAAAACTCCCACAAATTCAATTTGATGCCCTTAATACCCTTAAATCTGATGATACTATCCTAATCACTAGACCCGATAAAGGACGCGGTACAGTAATTTTAGATAAAACTGAGTACATTAACAAAACTGAATCCATCCTTGGTGATTAAAACAAAATTTAAAGTCCTCGCTGACAACACATTTTCTTTCATCACTAAATGGAGGATAGACTTATCCGTCACCTTAGACATTACTTAAATTAAAAGTCATTACTAAAGATGTTTTCCATTATATATTTCCTAGTGGCTCTTTCTCCTGGTGTCCTTTATGGATTACCAAAAACACATAAAATAGGTAACCCCTTACGTCCTATTCTAGTACTATAGGCACCTTTAACTATAAATTAGCTAAATACTTCGTCCGATAATTGACCCACTAACTAGTAATGAACACACAATTAAGAACTCTTTTGAATTTGCACATGAATTAAAAACAATTAACGTAAACAACGCGGTAATGGCTAGTTTTGACATCCAGTCACTATTTACAAATATTCCAATAGATGAGACTATTGAAATAATCACTGATAATTTATTTCATAAAGCTACCATTTTTCTTAATTACACAAAAAAACAATTCTCTGATTTATTAACTTTAGCTATAAAGACCTACATTATATTTAACAAAAAACTTCATGTCCAAACTGATGGTGTTTCCATGGGATCGTGCCTGGGTCCTTCATTTGCTAATGCCTTTTTATGTCACATGAGGACATGTGGC
>JACEEZ010020641.1:0-10000 GCA_016584305.1 Chionoecetes opilio | reverse complement strand
CTTAACCACAAAGTATACCTAACCTAATCTAACCTTAACTACAAAGTATACCTAACCTAACCTTAACCACAAAGTATACCTAACCTAACCTAACCTTAACCACAAAGTATACCTAACCTAACTAACCTAACCTTAACCACAAAGTATACCTAAGTATACTATAGTGGTTAACTAACCTAACCTTAACCACAAGGTATACCTAACCTAACCTAACCTAACCTTAACCACAAAGTATACCTAACCTAACCTTAACCACAAAGTATACCTAACCTAACCTAATCTAACCTTAACCACAAAGTATACCTAACCTAACCTTAACCACAAAGTATACCTAACCTAACCTAACCTAACCTTAACCACAAAGTATACCTAACCTAACCTAACCTGAACCACAAAGTATACCTAGCCTAACCTAACCTTAACCACAAGGTATACCTAACCTAACCTAGCCTAACCTTAACCACAAAGTATACCTAACCTAACCTAACCTTAACCACAAAGTATACCTAACCTAACCTAACCTTAACCACAAAGTATACCTAACCTAACCTAACTGGACTTAGAATTTTTTGAGGCACCTCATATTTCATAGCGGTCGTGTGGGTTAACCAAGGCTGAGCGCACGCTGGAACCTATACAGATGTGAAGTATAATAAGCATACAATACAGTGCGGTAGTTCATTTCAGTCAAAGCCGGAAGGATGAGTTCCAAAGTATTTCCCAGGCGTGTGTGTGGGAAGGGTGTCGGTGTGCAGGCGTGTGTGTAGGAAGGAAGCGTGTGTGCAGGCGTGTGTGGGGGAAGGAGGCGTGTGTGCAGGCGTGTTTGGGAAGGGTGTCGGTGTGCAGGCGTGAGTGTGGGAAGGGTGTCGGTGTGAAGCGTGTGTGGGACGGAGGCGAGTGTGCAGGCGTGAGTGTGGGAAGGGTGTCGGTGTGCAGGCGTGTGTGTGGGACGGAGGCGTGTGTGTGGGAAGAAGGCGTGTATGCAAGCGTGTGTGTGGGAAGGAGGCGTGTGTGTGGGAAGGGTGTCGGTGTGCAGGCGTGTGTGTGGGAAGGAAGCATGCTGCACCCATAAAGGATGCATGCATGTGGCATATAGCAAAAAAAATCTATCAGAAACACCCAAATATCTTCAAGTACTATATATATTATCTCTGTGTTTACGTGCCTCTGATCAGCGCGGGAAGAGGAGCCTCCCTGATGCTACGTCACGGAGCCTGAGCCTGAGCGTCTGCAAATCTTGAGTGCGTTTTGAGAACTCGGGGAATTTGCAGATTTTGATTGCGGATTATTTAAAAGCGGCTGACTGGATACAAAAAGTGACGACGTATTGTTGATATACTCGTCAATGGCTATGATTTGATTGCATTAAATCAGGAATGATGAAATGGTCTGGACGATTACTTTAAGGCAGGGTTGGGGTCGTCTTAGCCCGCAATTTTCTCCGTCACCACAACAACAATGGCTATATTATTGGTTATATATTATATATTTTAGACTATATATAGTATATTAGACTGTATAATACACTATGTATAAATATATATTATATATTATATATATATATATATATATAATATATATATATATATATATATATATATATATATATATATATATATATATATATATATATATATATATATATATATATATATATATATATATATACTATATATATAGCCTATATAGTATATGAAAACTATGTTGCCCCCCCGTTTTTACACCACTTGTTCCATTACTGTTAATCGGTGAGGTTAGGTAAATTTCTTCTTCTTAAGCTTCGTAAGCTTCTTGTAGTAGACGGTGAGATTAGGTTAATGGTGAGATGAGATCATTAGATGAGGTTAATGGTGAAAACCCTGTTTGGGGTGGGCTGGGTGGACTAGATATGGTTTCTGTGTTTTTTTTAGTGGACTAGATATGGTTTCTAGTTTATGGTTTCTATCCTAGCTGGGATATTATTTAATGAGGTTAGTATGTTGCTTTACTCGTAAATCACTTGGGATATTGTCTCTTCACCAGGGGTGAGTTTGAGAGGAAGAGTTTGAGCGGCTTGCGCCGTTCGGGTTTCTGTACCCCTCTATCAAACGCTTTTGGGCGCCTCGCAGTGGTATGTAAACAAATCCCTGCCGTTACCATGGAAACGACGACGCCACAGCTCAGACTGTGGGCTTTTGACCTCACCATTTTCCTCTACTGCCCTATATCTGCCCACGCACAGTACGGAAGTGTAATGGCGTACGCTGTAGCTACCTGACGACTATTTGATTATTGTTGTAATGGTAATTGTCGCTGAGAGAGGTGAAATGCTAGGAATCTCGGGCACCGTCAACCAACTACCGTCAATAACACTATAGTCGCCCACTGCACTTTTGTTGCCAGGCGCTAAATATTACTAATTTTAGCATCACTATAGACTTGTATGTGCCACTGAAGACAGGTACTTAATATAAACTACTGTGCATGCCTCTTTAGTGGCACATACAATTATGTATCTGTAGTGATGATAAAATTCGTAATATATGGCGCCTGACGACATATATGTGCAGTGGCGACTATAGTGTTATTGGCGGTAGGGTTTAGGGATACGTGAACAGGTTTATGAAACTGTCGCCAATAGGAATTCTCGCAGAAACACCAACTGAGGCCTGTCGCCGATGTGGTACACTCGCCGACGCGGAAATTTTTGGTAACAGTTCCACTTGGAATAAATGAAAATAAAGAATAAAGTGTATTTCATTGTTGGATACCACCATACCACCTGGTATGTAATCTCTGAATGCAGAAATACTGTTAAAAGCTTATTAAATGTATGTATTGTGTACTGTAATATCATGCAAGATAAAAAACTGGAACTGTCGACGAAAATAGGCAGATGAAATGAAATGAAAATATGACAGTGCTAATGTGATTTGACTAATGCTTCATGTTCGCTTATAATGTCAGATTACTGTGATAAATAATGCTGTTATCATGTGTTATGTATATGCAGGTTGTTTTCTCCTCTATCTCAGAGTTATGTACACATTTATATAGCTAACCTGCCACTTATAGAGATAATAATCTGAAGGCATATTTTACAGCAACAGGACATTCTGAAACAGAAGAACTCCCCATTGTTTATATTTTGTTTTGTCAAACATTATTATTTTCAACTTAACTAATTCAATTTACCTTAACTAAATCAATTGCTAAGATAACCTAGCTTTTCTAACTAATGAAATCTGGATTGTTTAATAGCTGTCTATTAAATTATCAATTAATTAATTAAATTATCAATCAATCGTATTATCACATATCATTGCTGCCACATGTGGCCACATGTGGCAGCAATGATATGTGAGGTATTTCAGCTCCAGATGTGTAATATGCATATTACACATCTGGAGCTGAAATACCTCCTCTGCCACCTCGCCCGGGCCCTATATATGCATCCTAACTAGTAAAAATATAACCAATAAAATTATATTCTTACCTAATAACCTAACCTACCCTAACTGGTGGGTGAAGAAGGGGTATTTAAGATTAAGGGGTATACAGTATTTCTGTATAATAAAAAGGTATAAATAATTGAAATCACAGCAAAAGAAATGGTAAATATGCATTTTCAACCAATACTCCCTATTGACCAATACTCTTCTGAAATAACTGGCGGAACATCTTAAGAACAAGCTAGGGCTCCACGCTAAGCTGACCCAAATGTTGGCTCTACGTATTATACTTACTGTCCTTAACACATCTGTTAATATTTTAATGAGTGCTGATCCTTACTTTGCCTACATGGCTGATATTAAATTTCAGGTTCCTGAGAAAAACTAAGCCCAGCTAGATGCGCAATGGACGACGAGTTTGAGAAAGTAGTGCGAATCTAAGTAGTAGGTATAACCTAGGGGTTGGTCGAGGGGGGACGGAGCCCCCCCCGTTAGGTTAGGGTAGGTTAGGCTAGGTTAGGTTAGGGCAGGTTAGGTTAGTGCACAGCACGAGGGGCTCGAAGAGGGGTGCTAGGTTAGGTCTGTAGAGTTTGTCATCTTTAGAATAAAGGCTCAAACTCCTATCTTCTTCTTATAGCCAACAAGCTTGGGGACATGGTGGAAAGCGGGGTTTTTGGGTGGGGGAGCACACACATAAGGGAAATATGGCCCCCCACAAAAAAAAAATCCTTAAACTAGGGAGATTTCCCTAGTTCATGGACTTTATCGGGGAAATATTTCCCTTATATGTGTGCTCCCCCACAAAAGGAGCATACTCAGAAGGGAAATATGGCTCCCCACAAAAAATCCCTAAACTAGGGAAATCTCCCAAGTACATAGACTTAATCGGGGAAATATTTCCCCGATAAAGTTCATGAACTAGGGAAATATCCTAGTTTATGGATTTTTTTGTGGGGGGCCATATTTCTCTTATGTGTGTGCTCCCCCACCCAAAAACCCCGGTTTCCCACCATGTCCCCAAGCTTGTTGGCTATAAGAAGAAGAAGATAGAGGGTGGAGCCTTTGTTCTTAAGATTTACCTAACTAGTGGGGCTACACCATCCAGACCTAAACTAACCTAGCCAACCTGGGCATTGATTACATAACCTTAGCTCACTGAGGCAGGGGGTTTCGCTCACCCCCAGACCTTTCTTGTTATTTTTTATTTTTTATTCCTGCCGGCGGTAAATGTGCAGTTTCAACCAATACTCTCCTGGCATAACTGGGGGAGGAGCTGTTCTCCCCCAGAACCCCCCACTAGTTAACAAACCTAGCCTGGGCATTGATTACGCAACCTTACCTCACTCCCCCAGACCACCTTGTGTTATTTTTTGTATGGGTCATAAATACTCCTTAGCGATGAGAACCTTGATGTGTGTTGGTCCCCATGGCTCCGGTACCAGAAACACCAACAGTTCTCTGCTTCTGAACTTTGCAAGGTCCAGAAGGTTGAGAATTGCAGGTTCTTGGTATCAGAGACCAGAGCTGCACCGCTGGACATGGTATAGTAATGCCGGAGGGGTAGCTAAGGAGATCGACCACATCCTCGTTAGTACTCGTTGGAGGATCCTCCAGAACTGCAGGGTTTACCGGAGTGCTGAGTTCTTTGGAACAGATCACAGACTTGTTGTTGCTACACTTAAGCTTCATGTCAAGTCCAGAAGAATCTCAAGAGGTAACCATACTGTGTTTCATCTTGAGAAACTGAAGGACTTGACATGTGCTCATGAGTATGCGGTGGCAGTCTCAAATCGGTTTGATGTGCTCGGTGCTCTCGGGGATCCTGTAGAACTGTGGGATACCTTCAAACGTGAAACTCTACAGGCTGCCAAGGAGTGTATTGGGGAGCGCCCGAGGTCAAGGCGTGGTTTTGTCTCGACGGAGACGCTGGAGAAAATCGAGGAGAGTTGCGCTGCCAGGCTGGCTGGGAACCGGGACCAGCACAGGGCTCTGTCACGCCGGACTAGAACCCTCCTGAGGAGAGACAAGGAGAGGTATGTCAGGAGTCTCGCTGAGGATGTCGAGGGTCATTTGAATGCTAATGACCTCCGACCCACCTACCGAGCCCTGAAGAAGCTCCGTTCCAAGTCTCCTTCTCGGGCGAGTGCTATTCGAACAGCAGATGGGCGCCTCGTGTCGGACATGGATGGGCAGATGGCTCGTTGGGCTGAGTACTTTGGGCAGTTGTTCACGGTGGACCCTCCAACTGAGCAGCTTCACACCACTGGGTTACAGGCAGTGGATGCCGATCCTCCCATTGACGAAACCGCACCCTCTCTTGACGAAGTCAGAGAGGCTGTAGCAAAGTTGAGAGGTGGAAAGGCAGCTGGTGTTTGTAATATCAGTGCGGAGCTCCTCAAAGCTGGGGGTGAGGCCATGATCTGCGGGTTGCATGCTGTCCTGACTGCAGTGTGGCAATCAGGTACCATTCCTCCTGACTGGAAAAGGGGGCTGGTCGTCCCTATCTGGAAAGGGAAAGGGGACCGTCAGGACTGCAACAATTACCGCGGTATTACACTGCTCAGCGTACCAGGGAAGGTGCTTGCCCATCTATTGCTGACACGAATTCGCAGTCATCTGGTGAAGCATCAGAGACCTCAGCAGTCTGGGTTCACGCCTGGTAAGTAAACAACGGACCGTATCCTAGCGCATCGTGTCCTGGTGGAACGCCGACGTGAGTTTCGACAGGGGATGCTTGCAGCCTATGTTGATCTCAAGAAGGCGTTTGACTCAGTGCATCGTGAGTCACTCTGGGATCTTCTGCGACTTCGAGGGATTCCTGCAAGGACTATTGGTTTGATAACTGGTCTGTATTCTGGGACTGAGAGTGCTGTGAAGTGTGGGGCAGGTGTATCCAGCTTCTTTCCTGTGAATACAGGAGTGAGGCAAGGGTGCGTCCTTGCCCCATCACTTTTCAACGCTTGTATGGACTGGGTATTGGACAAGGTTTTAGATCAAAGTGATTGTGGAGCATCCGTCGGCAACACCAAGATCACTGATCTTGTTTTTGCCGATGATGCAGTAATCTTTGCTGAGTCGCTGGAGGTCCTGGTGATGGCTCTCGAGGCGCTGCACGAGGAGACAAAGCCGTTGGGACTTGAGGTCTCCTGGCTCAAGACCAAGGTCCAGGTGTTTGGAGACTTACTAGATGAAGCAGTACAGTCTGTTCATGCGTGATGCGAGGACATTGAGATCTTGGAAAGTTTTACATACCTTGGTAGCGCAGTCCATAATGACGGCGGGTCACGTCAAGAAGCCTTACGGCGGATTGGCATAGCCCACGGTGTTATGGACTCGCTCAGCGGGAGTATTTGGCGTTGTCGGTACCTGTGCAGGAGGACAAAGATCCGGATCTTCAAGTCGCTTGTGATCCCTGTCTTACTCTATGGTTGTGAGACATGGACACTAAATAGTGACTTGAAGAGACGAATCAATGCCTTTGGTAATAAGTGTCTTCGCAGAATCATGGGGTATCGCTGGGGTGATTACGTGTCAAATCAGCGATTGCACCGTGAGACTGAATCGAGGACTATCACCTGCATAGTCCGTCAGCGCCAACTTCGGCTATATGGGCATGTGGCACGCTACCCTGAAACCGATCCTTCCCATGGGGTTGTATCTGTAAGAGACAATCCGGCGTGGGGGAGGCCAAGGGGGCGCCCACAAGGCTCGTGGCTGGGGCAAGTTGATGTTTCTTGTCGAGAGCTGCTTGGTATGGGAAAGGAGCCTGCATGGGAACTCGCGCGAGGTGACCCCCGGGAGTGGCGTCGTAGGGTGGGCGAGGCGACGCGCCCCCCGGCGTATGCCCCCAATGATTGATTGATTGATGAGAACGAAACGTGCAGGATACTTAACCAGCGATCGTGTATTGGTTTAAACTGCACATATACCCTGCCGGCTATTGTAGGGGTTAGAAATACTCCTTATGATGAGAATGAAACGTTCAGGATATCTAAAACCACCGATATTGTATTGGTTTAAACTGCACATATATTAAAAAAATACTAGGAAATACCTAATGCTTATATAAGGGGAAGTAATGTGAACTTGAATAAATGTATCTCCCTCCACTGTTCATTGGACCACTATAATATCGTAAATTATCACTCTAATTTACTGTATTTTCATTATTAATTATAAGTAGGCTCTAGTACAGTACTTAGCAGTGCATGTCAATGCATGCTGCGGGATAACATTGTAGTTTTTCGACTGTAATTGGCAGGAATAGCATAAATTTGTCTCAAATTCGTCTCTGTTTGGGCGGCCATTGTTGTTGTCATGACGTTACACCTCGCAGAGCGCCCAAGGTTTTGGCTTGGGCGCTCGGTGGCAACTCGAACGGCCCGCCCGAGTCGCGCACAGGCGTTTGAGAGAGAGTTTGAGCGGCTCGCACCACTCAAGTTCTTCCTCTCAAACTCACCCCAGAAAACCCTGCCTAAAGGCCCCCATCCACGGTACGATTGGTCGTACGATCTGATCCGACAGACCTGATCCGATAGATTTCCTACCACCCACTAACGATCCGACCGCACCTTAAGACTAGTTTACTTGGTGATAAGAAACGGCGGAGGGCGGTTCTCATGATGGCTCTCTGCAACGAGAAATTACTTTTGATGGAAGGAGCGTAAACATCATCCGCACTCGCACCAGACATCATAGAGGCAGTTATTTTTTAAATTTCTTTCCGGAACACACTTAAATTATAATTCTCATATTATTATTTATTTTTTACTGTTTCAACATTAGCCTCACTGTCGCTCACTGTCACGCTCACTGAGTTTCTCTACCAATACTTCATAAGTTGCATTTATATTATATTTATCCATTTACTCTTTGCTTTTTATTTCCCACAAACATTCACAGTTTCTATATAATTGGATGAATTATGTGCAAAAGTGCTTGTTTTCAAAGAAACAATTCATTTTGGTAACCCTCTCGCGACGCTGTCAGTGGCGAAACTGACGGTTGGCCTCACGATCAGCACACGCACGATACGATCCGGTCTGAACCGGATGATCTGTCGGATCTAAAAACCAAACACTGCTTGGTCGCATCCGACCAGCTGTCAGTCGGTCGGACAGACCAAAATCACCCCACTCACGATCCAATCTGGTTGGATCCAACCAAATCTGTCCGATGGTCGTACGACCAGATCGCACCGTGGATGGGGGCCTTTACAGCAGCCCCAAGCCTGCTGGGGGAGAGGGATATCTTAAAAAATAAGAGAGAAAAAAAAGGCAAATTTCTAGATGAACACTACTTCCTTTGGTGGACAAAACTTCTTTTTTTCTGGTGAGTTTTGATGTTTTGAATTAATCTGCTAACCAGTTATGTCGCAAATAACTTTTTTGTGATTTGGAACAAAATTACAAAAAACTAATTGAACCTAACCGAACCTATACCTAACCTAATTATATATATATATAAAAAAATGATTTGCGACAGAAGTGGTTAGCAGATTAATTATAAACATATCAAAACTCACCAGAAAAAAAAAAGGTTTCGTTATTCACGAAAATATCACATACTGGCTATGATGTGTGTGTGGAGGATGAAAAGGGAGAAGGAAGAGGAAGGAGAAGAAATAATAAAAATAAAAAAAAGGAGACAGAGAGAGAGAGAGAGAGAGAGAGAGAGAGAGAGAGAGAGAGAGAGGAGAGAGAGAGAGAGAGAGAGAGAGAGGAGAGAGAGAGAGAGAGAGAGAGAGAGAGAGAGAGAGAGAGAGAGAGAGATAGAGAGAGAGGAGAGAGAGAGAGAGATAAGGGGGAGTGAGAGAGAGAGAGATAAGGGAGAGAGAGAGAGAGAGAGAGAGAGAGAGAGAGAGAGAGAGAGAGAGAGAGAGAGAGAGAGAGAGAGAGAGAGAGAGAGAGAGAGAGAGAGAGAGAGAGAGAGAGAGAGAGAGAGAGAGAGAGAGAGAGAGAGAGAGAGAGAGAGAGAGAGAGAGAGACTCCCTCGGCGTGGTATACGTATTTCCCGCCAAATACAGACTTGTGTCGCGCGCGCTGATTGGTTGAAGCGGAGATGGTGGCACTAAGAAGGGTTGGCCTTTCACGAGCCTAAGATGACGCTCGAAAATGCTTCCTTACCAGTCTTCTTAGCCCGGTATAAATAAGTCGGTCTTAGGACGCTAAGAGGGTGTAGTTTAGAGCCCCTTCGAAAATGCCCACCCTGAGATTCCTGGGAAAGACAGTTTAGATAGATATATACAGTGCTGGGCACGCGATCCAAAAATAGGTGGTCCACTATCGCTATTCCGCGATCGAAAATTTGGCGTTCCGCGATCGCGGAATATTTATTTAAGTTTGAATTAAAATTCCGCGATCGTTTATTCCGCGATCGGTAATCGCTAGCGAAGTTTTTCTTCGAAGAAATAAAGCATTAAGCCATTATACCCCATTAAGTAATAACTGTTAAGTCTTAACTCTTAAGTGTATTAACCATTAACCTATTAAGTATTAACTAAGCAAACAAAATGATCCAGAATGGATCGTGGCTAAAATCCGGAATTCAAGGGAAAAAAATATTTCCGC
>JACEEZ010020640.1:45000-47500 GCA_016584305.1 Chionoecetes opilio | reverse complement strand
ACACAGCAATACCAACAACAACAACCACTAACAACAACAACACCAACAACAACAACAAATAAATTATACAACCCACTCATCATATCGATTTCAATTTCGCGCGATCAAAGCTTTTTATTTTGGCGAACTTTTACGACGCCAAAACAAACACACGAGGGAGCGAAAAAAATTGCTTCCCATAATTCTTCGACCTTTCACGCCCTCTCTCATAAAGCATCGAACCAAGACTCGTTTTTCCCGTTTTGTTACGTATAAACTTGAGTGACACGGATATAACGTTGCTTTTAATATCGTTTTCTTAACTTATCTGTAAATATGTAAGGATAACTATAATAAATTTTAATGTTTTTTTTTTTATAGTTTTCTTTTATTTTCATATCTAAAAACAATAAGAGGATAAATTTCATGACCTTTCTATAAATATTCTCTCTGTTTGATATAATACTTGCCTTTCAAACGACTTATAAAAACCAATTATAATTTGTTGTTCCAGAAATTTTAGACAAATTTAGGTATATTTCAGATGGATTTGAATATTATACAAATTTCTCGATTATTTCTTAATTTACCGTCACGGTGAAAGTGAGATAGACTTTATAGTGAAATTACAAATGGATTATATAACCGTAACATAAAAGAAGTAGAAGAAAGAATGGAGACAAGAAAGGAGGAGAGAAAAAAGAGTGGAGAAAGAAATAGAGAGAGAAGGAGAGCGTAGATTTGGCCAGAGGATTGGAGAGAGAGAGAGAGGAGAGACGAGAGAGAGAGAGAGAGAGAGAGAGAGAGAGAGAGAGAGAGAGAGAGAGAGAGGGAGAGGAGAGAGAGAGAGAGAGAGAGAGGAGAGAGAAGAGAGTGGATGGTCCACTCCCTCATCGGTGGTTGGCCAATAACAGTGATCACAGGTGGACGGAGAGGAACCATAACCCTTCACTCACCTGCCTTTAAATGAGACGGATTCACCTCATTAAGCCTGAAATGTGAGGCAAAACCGCTGTTGTGGCTCCTTCGCTATCTCATAAATCCTCCTCCGCCTCTTTCTCGTTCTTCTTCTTCTCCTCCTCCTCCTCCTCCTCCTTCTCCTCCTCCTCCTCCTCCTCTCCTCCTCCCCCTCCTCCTCCTCCTCCTCCTCCTCCTCCTCCTCCTCCTCCTCCTCCTCCTCCTCCTCCTCCTCCTCCTCCTCCTCCTCCTCCTCCTCCTCCTCCTCTTTCTCTTCCTCTTCGTTTTCTTCTTCGTAATTACAAGTTGTCATGTTTTCGTTTTATAAGTGCTCGTTTTTTAATGGTTTTTATCATTATCATCATTTTCTTGGTATTCTTGTTCTTCTTTATCATTCTAAGTATCTCTTTCGCTCTCTTTTATGGTATATATCATAGCATTCAAGAATAGTTTAAAGCTTTTTTTCTTTTTTATTCCTTTCATTATATTTGTGCTACGTTGGAAAATAACACATTTATATTTCCTGGAACCTCTCCTACTACTACTACTACTACTACTACTACTACTACTACTACTACTACTACTACTACTTTTTTTTTTTTTTTTTTTTTTTTTTTTTTTTTTTTTACTACTACTACTATACTACTACTACTACTACTACTACTACTACTACTACTACTACTACCACACTTGAATTATTATGTTTCCTCAAAAAGGTTCCATAAATCATCTTTTTCTCCTCCTCATGTTCTATTATGATATGTAAATAGAACAATTCCTTCGTTCTATTAATTTTTTTTCTTTTTCTTTTAGCTTCATTTTTCTTAACCCAACACACAATCTTCTTCACCACCGCACAAATATCACTTACTCATATTTTTTATCCTTCATCATAGCTCACAAATCTACATATTGACGATTCTAGGTCCGAAAATAAAAAAAAATATGTATAAACAACCCGTTCCTGATTTCTTTATGTATCTTTTTCAACCCAAGTTTTTCGGTGGATTAAATTAATTCTCTACTACTACCTATACCTCCTCCTTTTATCTCCCCCTCCAGCCTCCTACCTCCCCCTCCAACATGCCACCTCGCCCTCCAACCACCTACTCCAACCTCTTACCTTCCCCTCAAACACCCTACCTCCTCCTCCAGCCTCCGACTCCAACCTCTACCTCTCTCTCCAACTTACTACCTCCCCCTTCAAACTCCTACCTCCCCCTCCAACCTCCTACCTCCCCCTCCAACTTGCTACCTCCCCCTCCAACTTGCTACCTCCCCCTCCAGCCTCCTACCTCCCCCTTAAACCTCCAACCTTCCCCTCCAATTTCCTATTCCCCTTCCAACCTCCTACCTCCCTCTCCAAACTCCCCCTTCAACCTCCTACCTCCCCTTTCAACCTCCAACTTGCTACCTTCCCCTCCAACCTGCTACCTCCTCCTCCAAGCTCCTACCTACCCCTTAAAACTCCTCCTCCAAACTATTACCTCCCCCTCCAGCCTGCTACCTCCCCCTTAAACACCCAGCCCCCTACTCCTACCTCCTCCTACCTCGCCCTCCAGCA
>JACEEZ010020640.1:30000-32500 GCA_016584305.1 Chionoecetes opilio | reverse complement strand
AGGGGGGGGGGGAGGGGGGGAAAGGGGGAAAGGGAAGGGGGGGGGAAAAGGGGGAAAAAAGGGGGGAATTTTTTAAACACATTTTTTTTTAGAGCCTTAATTCTATGTCCCGGTTTGAAGGGAATTTTTACAGTCTTCAAGAATCTCATCTATCCGGGGTAGTTTTTCGCAACACTATATAGACAATTTCACAAAAAAGATCCGTTTAGTACCATTGGGGCCCCCTATTATAGCAAATTTTGGGTTTTTTTTACTCCCCCCCTTCACTCCTTTTCCCCTCTCTTCTCCCCTCTCGCCCTCCCCTCTCTCTCTCTCTCTCTCCCCCTCTTTCTCTTCTCCATCCTTTTTTCCTCCCCCCTCCATCCCTTTCCTCCCTCCTCCACTCCTTTTTCCTTCTCCCCCCTCATCCCTCCCCCCCCTCCTTTACTCTTCCTCCACTCCTTTCCTCCCTCTCTCCACTCCCTACCTCTCTCCCTCTCCCTCCACTCCTTTTACCCCTTTCCTCACTCTCTACTCCCTCCCCCCACCCTTTTTCCTTCTCCCTCCCCCCTTTTCTTAACTCCCTCCCTCCCCCTTCCTTTCTCCTCCTTCCCTTCCCTTCTCTTCTCTCTCCCCCTCCTCTCTTTTCCTCCTCTCTCCCCCCTCCCCCTCCCCCTTCTCTTCTTTCCCCTTTCCTCCCTCCTTTCCTCTCTCCCTCCCTCATTACCCCTCCCCCCTCCCCCTCCTTTTCCTTCTCCCCCCCCCTCTTCTCCCTCCCCCTCTTACCCCAAACAGGGGGGCCTTTTTTTAAAAAACCCCTTTTTCTTCCTCCCCCCCCCCCAACGCAGATTGCTTTTAAAACCCATTTGTGGGGTTTTTCCCGCCAACAAACACAAAACCCTTACACCTCGACAAACGGGACGGAAACATTGGGGCCCTCTAAACGGCCCTCCCAGTTTGTGTGAAAGGAAAAAAAAACACAACAGAAAAACACCACAACAAAAAACCCACACCACACAACACACACAACAAATAACCCTTTGTTTTAGAGAGGAAAGAGAGAATAAAAATTAGGGCTAAATTGATAATTTAAAAGGATAGAGTTTATGGTAGGAAGAGAGAGAGAGAAGAGAGAGAGAGAGAGAGAGAAAAAGAGGAGAGAGAGAGAGAGAGAGGAGGAGAGAGAGAGACTTCCCAAAGAAACTCATGCATTGACTAGTAATGAACTCACTTGATGAGAGAGGAACGTGGGAGAGAGAGAGGAGAGAAGAGAAGAGAGAGAGAGGAGAGAGAGAGGGGAGAAGAGGGGGAGAGAGGAGAGAGAGAGAGAGAGAGAGAGAGAGAGGGGAGAGAGAGGAGAGAGAAAAGAGAAAAGGAAGAGAAGAGAGAAGAGAGAGGGGAGACTGTTTAATGATACAACAAACAGCTGTACATGATCTAAGACAAGGCTTTAAAAGTTGTTGCCTCAAGCCACCTATTATTAGAAACTTAAATTATTTCTTGCCATGTGTCGAGATGACTGCCGCGTAGGAGTGCTCAAGGACCTGTGGTACATAACTAAGGAGTTTTTATTGCGTGGAAATGTACACAAGCCCTTAAATCCAATAACCCAAATGGTGGCAAAAAGACGGGGAGGGAGAGAGAGAGGAAAGAGAGGGAGAAGAGGGGAGGAGAGAGAGAGAGAAAGAGAAGAGAGAGAGAGAGAGAAAAGAAGAAGGAGAGAGAAGAGAGAGAGAGAGAAGAGAGAGAGGAAGAGCGAGGAAGGAGGGAGGGAGGGAGGAGGGGGGGAGGGAGAGAAGAGAGACAGACACAACAACCAGACTAAGAGAGGGAGAGGAGAGAAAAAGCCCAACCAGAGAGAGAAGGAGACTAAAGAAGAGAAAAGAGTTAAAAGAAAGGAAAAAGTGATGAAACTATGGCCACTACACAAACCCTTCACACCACACACCACACACACAAACACAAACACACAAAAACACAACACCCCACAAAACACCCCCACACACACACAAAAAAAAAAAAAGGGAAAAAAACAGTACAAGCCCAGCAGGTCTTACAAGTCTTACCTGTCATCACCTGGCCCTCACACAAGTACAAATTATTTAATCAACATCAATAACCCAACAAGCTACGCAGGTAAGTCCCTTGATTACAGGTCAGACCATTGCCCAACATCGCTACACAACACTGCTAATCCATTACTCACTGGAGAACACATACCAATTTATACTTGTAACATATATCGTCATTTTTCGGGAGGGGACACAGGGCAGGGAAGGGGGGGGGAGGGACGGAAGGAGGGGGAGTAGGGGATACAGGGAAGGGAAGGAGGGGAGGGAGAGGGGAGGAAGGGGGTCAGGAACATCTATTTTTACACAGTTTAGTTTATAGAGCCTTAATTCTATGTCTACCTGTGTTTGAAGGAGGAAATATTACAGTCTTCAAGAAGTCTCATCTATACCGGGGTAGTTTTCGCAACACTGATTATAGACAATTTCACAAAATAGATCTCGTTTATGTA
>JACEEZ010020640.1:12500-25000 GCA_016584305.1 Chionoecetes opilio | reverse complement strand
ATGCAATCAAACTTTACAACTACAGTAAATAAGATTCCAATTATGTAAAAACAAGCACCAAATCTCCAACACATGCATTCTTACAAGCGTTAACACTATAGAACATCCACACTGACTTGCGTATTGACACACACTTACATCGTTCGCCTAACATCCTGTATTCTGACAAGTAAACAAATAACTCTTTATTTTCGTTTTAAATTGAAATAAGTTACATGTAAATATTAATGTTTTTACATCAGTAGGAAGGGAATTCCACAGCTGAGGACCGTCACATACCACACTCTTGTTGTAGAGGGTTGTTCGAAATTGTGGACTCACTAGATTTATATTATTACCCCTCATGTTATGAGAACTTTCAATAAATTTGAAAAGTTTGTTACCTGTATAGATATTCATATTTTTAAAAATAAGCAACAATAATTAAATAAGTGTGTGTGTGTGTGTGTGTGTGTGTGTGTGTGTGTGTGTGTGGTGTGTGTGTGTGTGTGGGGTGTGTGTGTGTGTGTGTGTGGTGTGTGTGGGGGTGTGTGTGTGTGTGGTGTGTGTGTGTGTGTGTGTGTGTGTGTGTGTGTGTGTGTGTGTGTGTGTGTGTGTGGTGTGTGTGTGTGTGTGTGTGTGTGTGTGTGTGTGTGTGTGTGTGTGTGTGTGTGTGTGTGTGTGTGTGTGTGTGTTGCAAGTGAAGTATTTCTTGATAGGTTTCTGTGGAATGAATGTTTGTTTTTCTCTCTGAAATAAGATTAAAAGTAAATCGTGTTATTTCGCTATAAACAGAGACCTATATGGCAGAGAGAGAGAGAGAGAGAGAGAGAGAGAGAGAGAGAGAGAGAGAGAGAGAGAGAGAGAGAGAGAGAGAAGAGAGAGAGAGAGAGAGAGAGAGAGAGGTTATTCTAAAAAATATAGTTTACAAAATCTCTCACCGCCTCAAATATATTCCACTTTACTAAAATCATCTCCTCACACTGCAAACAATACCATCTCCTCTTCCTCCTCCTCCTCCTCTTGTCCACAGTTGTTCTCTTAGCATAATGGAGTCCTTGAGGGGATTTTATGTGCAATATGCGATGTCTAAAATTTATAGGCGAATAGTGTACTTAAGAGCTCTTTTAGGAAAGTCATCTCTCCTCTCTCTCTCTCTCTCTCTCTCTCTCTCTCTCTCTCTCTCTCTCTCTCTCTCTCTCTCTCTCCGAACTGCTGAGGATCGAGGTCAAAGATGCAAGGAAATGTTTGTTGAAAGTTAGTCGTTCTGTCATAAAACTTATACTTTGTTTTGCTATAAAATAAGCAGTAAAATCTCTCTCTCTCTCTCTCTCTCTCTCTCTCTCTCTCTCTCTCTCTCTCTCCTCTCTCTCTCTCTCTCTCTCTCTCTCTCTCTCTCTCAGCACGGAAACACGGGCGGCGAGAGGAATCAATTTGCTCTTACCATGCACATTAAGAGGTTCCTATGTATTAACGTGAGAAGGGCCGCTGACCGTCGCTGCCGAAACGAAACCCACACCTGTTTTCGAGGCGCCGAGGTGGAAGTGAGACCCGATTGTGACCCGAGCTTTCCAGAACAGTGTAGGCAAAGGTCGACTAGAATTTCATTAAAGTGGAACATACATAACAGGTGGAGAGGACAAAACTCCCTTTATTTCCAGCCCACCTTCCAAGTAATGAACGTGGGAGAGAAGCATGAGGTGGAGAGGTGGTGGAGGTGGAGAGGTGGTGGAGGTGGCGGAAGAGAAGGAAAAGGTAATGGTATAGGTGTGTGTGTGTGTGTGTGTGTGTGTGTGTGTGTGTGTGTGTGTGTGTGTGTGTGTGTGTGTGTGTGTGTGTGACTGTGTGTGTGTGTGTGTGTGTGTGTGTGTGTGTGACGATAAATGAGAGCTATATAACCTACACACACACACACTCACACACACCCCACACACACTCACACACACACACACACACACACACACACTACACACACACACACACACACACACACACACACACACACACACACACACACACACACACACACTTTATCATACCATTCTACCACACTTTATCACCACACAATTAAATAAAACACAAAAATATCACACTATACAAGATTTACAGCCGCATTTACAGTCCCCGGTTATAAAGGCAAGGTATAAAGGGCCGATAAAAGATAAGAGAGGGGCGGCAAGCTTACAGGCAAGGCGTTAAGCTGGACGAGGGCGGGAGTCATGCGTCTGGCAGCGGGGTGTTAATGTTTGTTTATATTCTGCGCGGGTTTGGCGGCGTCGTACAGTACAATAAGTTATCGTACACTTGCTAATCTTTTCAACTCCCTGGTTTCTCTCCCTCTCTTTCTCTCTCTCTCTCATCAACACCTCCTTGCTAAGCTTTCTCACCTGCCGACCCTCCCCTTCTCTTCTCTCTCTCTCTCTCCTTCCTCCTCCCTCCTGTGTCCTCTTCTTCTTCCTCCTCCTCCTCCTCCTCATTTCACGCTCTTCCTCATTACCGGTGAGGTCAAAGGTAGGGCAACTGAGGTCAAGATGGGAGTTTTATGAGGCTGAGGGTAATGAAGGAAAGACTAGGAAATGAGATAAAGAGAATAACTGGAATAATAAGAGAAAGAGGAAGATTTATATTTACTTCAATTACTAATAGTACTTCTTCTTATGTTAAATTAATGGGAAGGTTAGAAATACGACTTAGATATTATAATAAGATAAATTGACGTCGTTTCAGAGATGGTGAAAAAGACAATTAGGAGGAAATATCAAAATAATAGGATAGAGTGAAAAAAGTTCTTTATGGATATTCTTATAAACCGAAGAGGTGTGGAACTAATTTGAGAGAGAGAGAGAGAGAGAGAGAGAGAGAGAGAGAGAGAGAGAGAGAGAGAGAGAGAGAGAGAGAGAGAGAGAGAGAGAGAGAGAGAGAGAGAGAGAGAGAGAGAGATATGGCCATCAAAATCAGGGAACGGAGGAGGAAAGTGGGAGGTCTGTGTGGAGAAGAAAAGAAGGTAAGAAGAGAGGAGAGTGAGGAGAGGAGGAGGAGGAGGAGGAGGTGGAGGAGGAGGTGGAGGAGGAGGAGGAGGAGGAGGAAGTGGAGGAGGAGGAGGAGGAGGGAGGGGCTGAGTGAGGATTAGCCCCTACGTGTTGACACTTACTTCATCCCCGAGAAGGCTATGAAGGTGCCGCCATATACTGGGTGGCGGCGAAGGGGGGCGAGGGGAAGAAGAGAGGAGAGGGGTGGGGGGCAAGGGGAGGGAGAGAGGGTGGTGGGTTAGGGGGCGAGGAGAGGGGAGGGGAAGAAGAGGGGGCAGGGGGAGGTTGGGGGGCGAGTGGAAGGAGAGAGGGGGATGGAAAGTGGAATGAGAGAGGGGAATGAGAGGGAGAGGGGAGAAGGGGAAAGAGAAGGAAGGAGGGGGTGAAGGTACATTCCCTGAGTGGCTGAGTGGCTTAATACTTCCTTATAAACAATAAAATAGCAATAAAATAGGAGTGGAATAGCAATAAAAAGTGATAAAACAAAACGGAAGGATACAAAGGAAAATCGAAACAGCAAATAATGAATAAAAATAAATGGCCATCATGAACCAAATTTACGTAAAAAAAAAAAATGAAAAATGTAAGAAAAGTATAAATAAATCTTTGGCAGAAGTGTTGAAGTGGCAGTTTGTTTTCTTTTTTATCACCTCTGAAAATACGTCAATTCTCCTTATTATTAAATCAAATCGTATTTCTAACCTTTCCAGTAAACATAATGACTGACACAAATAAAATTATGAAAAATCTACAACCTTTTAACTCGACAGACAAAACAAAACAAACAAAAATACAAAATCCTGAAGATAATTCCACAAACTATAAATTTCACAGACTCCCAATAAACAAAGGAGCATCGACATATAACCGCCAACACCACAACAAAACCTTTCTTTGACCCTTTATATCTGCCACACCTGGGCCTCGTATGACCTCCAGGTGTGGCGGGAGGTCAGAGGTCAACCATTATGACCCCCAGCACCCCCTTACCCCCCCCACCCACACCCCAAAAGTATCGTTAAGGGACTGATTCTCTCTAGACGTGGGCGAGACATATGGGTTCCAATCCTCCTTGATGGGTTTGTAGATTATGTCCGATGTTCATTTGTCTTTTTTTGGCGGGTTTTTGGCGTTTATGGTGACAGCTGCGTCTATCTCTTTCTCATTATTTTTGTATTATCGAATTTTCTTTATTATTCTTTTCTTTATATTTATATTTACTTCTACTTTCACTTTTATCCTCTATCGTGTTTCAATATCTTGTAAAATATAGTCTTTAGCATTTTCGTCTATTTATTTTCTCATTTTTGATTGTTTTTCGTATTCTTCATTATTTTTTCTTTCATTGTGTATCATATTTCATTATCTTGTAAAATATATTGTCTTTTTATAAGGTTTGTTAAGTTTGTCGCTTTTTTTACTCGTTTATTTTTTTTTGTTTACTTATCCATTCCATTATTTGTCTCAGTTGTCTATCCTTTTATTTCTCAGATTCTATTTTTTATTTATTTTGATTGATTTTTCTCAGCTTTTTAAAAACTTTCTATCCCATTGTTATTTTTTCTTTTATTTACAGCATTTTTTCGATCGTCCTAAACCTGATCCACACTTCCACATAATTATATCCACAAAAAAACGTGAATGGACATCAAAATACCTACAAAATCCACAAAAAATCCACATATCCAACCAGTATAACCCTTAAAGAGACTCACCCACTCATCCACACCAAAAATAATCCACATTCAAGCTATTTATCCACTTAAAATCTAATCCCATCTTGATATAAATTCAAAATGGCTGCATATTCTCAAAAGACCGAGTCATCCTGTTGTTAAATCTCCCGCAAGCACATAAACAAGGGATTATACGGCCGGGAATCCTCTTTCTCCAGGGATTTTACGAATGTCCAATCGCCTATCTGCAGTAATCCCTGGATGACTGGTATTAGTATTTGTATTTGGGTATTAGGAGAGAGAGAGAGAGAGAGAGAGAGAGAGAGAGAGAGAGAGAGAGAGAGAGAGAGAGAGAGAGAGAGAGAGAGAGAGAGAGAGAGAGAGAGAGAGAGAGAAAAAAAAAAAAAACCTTGACTTTACTGATATCACCAACAATTTTAGCGGATTTATCACAAGTACGACAATATTTTTTCAGTAAATTTTGAGGCATTGAAATTTCTAACATCTGATTTTTCTCTCTCTCTTTTCCTATTCCTCTTCTCCTCTTCTTCCTCCTTCTGTCTACACTCCACCTGTCTCTCCATCCCTCCTTTGTCTCCACCTGTCTCTTCTCCTCCACCTGACTGACATTCTCTCTCTCTCTCTCTCTCTCTCTCTCTCTCTCTCTCTCTCTCTCTCTCTCTCTCTCTTGCGTTGCGAGGCCCATCATAGTTTTCAGCATTTTATTTTTTCCTCCTCCTCCTCCTCCTCCTCCTCCTCCCTCCTCCTCTTCTTCTTCCTCCTCATTAAAATCTCGTGAAGCGAAGGTCAATAAAACTCACATTCTCACCTGTCTGTTAATTGAAGTCTGCACACCTGGACGAGAGAGAGAGAGAGAGAGAGAGAGAGAGAGAGAGAGAGAGAGAGAGAGAGAGAGAGAGAGAGAGAGAGAGAGAGAGAGAGAGAGAGACCCAGCCCCTTCTCCATATTACCAATAAGGGAAAAAGGTTTAAAAAAAGGAAACAGCAGAAAGAGGAGGAATATGAGAAACAGCGAAGAAGATAAACAGGAAAAGGCAGATAAGGAGGAGGAGGAGGGAGGAGGAGGAGGAGGAGGAGGAGGAGGAGGACAGCAGTAGTGGTGATGGCAGAAGTACTGTAGTGGTGATAACAGTATAGTAGTAGTGATAGCTATGGATAAGGGATAGGAAACTCACCTTTACACACTTGCATCGCTAACTCCAACCTGATCCTCTCCACCAATCACAGCCTCAGCCTCCCTACCTTCCCCGCCACCAACTCCAGCCTCACCCGTGGAGGGCTGCACTGCCACCACCAAGTCTGTCTGTGCCATATAAGGTCATGTTGCAAGTCGTCCTAACTCCTACCTCTTTATCCCATTTTTTCCTTGCCTGCCAGCGCGAATCGTGTGTTTGCTAAGATCGACGCTCGCCATGCCTCACCAGCAGAGCACCACCATGAACCAGCGCGGCTGTTTCTCAGGATTCAAGAAACTCCTGAGATCCCTTGTCTGCGGGTGCAGGAGGAAGAAGAGCCGCTGCGGCCTTCAAGAAGAGCAGGAAAGTATTGAGGCGGGGTGCCCTCAAGGCTGCCAGCAGGAGGGTTCGAGCCCCGCCGCGGCCAAGTACGGGCAACAGCAGGATCCTGGCCTCCTCAGGGCACCTCTGGCGACCCCTGAAGACTTCATCCACGATGAGGTCACGCCAGCACTTGGAGAATTCTCCCTTCTGGACATGCCCTTCATTGACGCCGCCGAGGAAGACGTCCCCGCCCTGGGACCCTTCATAGAGTACCTTCTTCCTCAGACTCTGGTGGTGTACCTGTGCGCTCACCCCGCGTCTGAACCTGAAGAGGCCCTCGGCAACCCCCACCACCACCAGGAGGACGAGGATACCGGAGCCTGGCACCTCGTGGTGAACAAAAAGTCCAGATCGAAGAAACATAAACAACTGGATGTCACCAACGCGGCCAAGGCGGTGGAGGCGAGCCCCTCCCAGACCTGCAGCCGTGCCGGGCATCGCAAGGCGCTCGCCCCTCAGGGGTATCAGAGCATGCGTGTCCGTCAGTCCTGGGCTGAGGACACGGTGGTGGTGGTGCTGCAGGTGGCTCCCCACCGGCGGCGTCACGTCATTGGCCCTCACGGGGACACAGTACGCAGGCTGCGTCAGGAGTACCCACGTGTGAGAATAGGGGTGCCCTCCCCTCTTGACCTTCAGTGTCAGGAGGTGACCTTCAAGGGCCCCAAGAGCCAGGCCAACGCCGCCGCGCGGGATATTACAAACCACCTGCAGGCCATCGACAAGCAGCGTAGCAGGGCAGCCGCTACCCGGCGCGGTGCGGTGTGCGAGGTGCTGGTGCAGGTGGCGCCCCACATGCGGCGGTATGTGCTGAGGGCCACGGGGGCGAGGCCCTCAGGGGCTGGCACAGCAGCACCCCCGCGTGAGGGTGTTTGTGCCACCAGCCAGCGACACGCGCACCGGCACCGTCGCCATCAGGGGACCGGCCAGCGAGGTGGCGGCCGTGCAGGGCTGCATAGCGGCCCGTCTCCAGCCAGCCCGGCGGCAGCGTTGCCTCCCGAGGGGCCAGCGTGTGCCTCGCTCGGTGCCCCTGGCTGCCAAGGCTACCAAGGCACCTTGAGGTACCCCTCCGTGCCGTCCTCGGGCACGGAGGGGTCACCACCGCCACGGACTTCTGTGTCCCGCGAGGAAACCTTGTCTTGTATAACTTGTCGTGATGGAAATTAGAATCAAGGAATTCTAGGGATATTTACCTGGCTAGCGATTTCTTAATTAAGAGTTCAACGGATATTACTGTTGCTAGGGATGTTTAGTAATAGTTTAATGAATATCGGTGTGGCCTGGAATTTTTTAAGTAATACTCTATTACTAATACTATTATATCATACTAATACTATATATACTATATATACTTATATCATACTAATACTATATATACTATATATACTTATATCATACTAATACTATATATACTATATATACTTATATCATACTAATACTATCATAGGGATATGAAGGTAGCTAGGGATTCATTAATCAGTAGTCTTAGGAATATTTACGTTACATTGTTGTTTTGACACAATTATGGATTTTTAAACGATAATTCCCTAATTTTTTACTGTTCCAATAACGATAATTCCTTAATTTTTCACTGTTTTTGCGATAATACCAAAATTTTCCACAGTTCCACTAACAAAATCTTCTTAATCTTTACTGTTTTAACGATAATATAATTGCCTAATTTTTCACTGTTCCACTAACGATACCCTGATTCTTCAAGGTTCCACTAGAGATAATACCCAAATTTTGAGTTTCAACGATAACTTCCTAATTTTCTCACAGTTCCACTAACGATAATTGCATAGTTTTTCACTGTTCTACTAACGATAATTCTCAGATTTTTCACTGTTTCAACGATAACTTCCTAATTTCTCACAGTTCCACTAACTAACTAATAATTGCATAGTTTTTCACTGTTCTACTAACGACAATTCTCTGATTTTTCACTGTTTCAACGATGATTCCCAATTTTTTCACAGTGCCACTAACAAAATCTTCCTTCCTCCTCCTCAGGTGATCAGCCGGCCGCCGTCCTGCACGAGAATGGAGGAGCGGAGGCCTCTGGGGGTACTCTAGCCTCCCTCCCTCCCTCCTCCTCCTCCTCTTCTTCCTACAAGCAAATCTCACTCAATCTTAAGCTCTCCTCCTTCTCCTCTTCCTCTTCTTCTCTCATCCTTCTTCCTTCTCCTGTCCCTCCTCCTCCTCCTCCTCCTCATCTTATCCATCTTTCTCCTCTCCTACCTTCATTCTCTCTCTCTCTCTCTCTCTCTCTCTCTCTCTCTCTCTCTCTCTCTCTCTCTCTCTCTCTCGCTCGCTCGCTCGCTCGCTCGAAGAGAGAGAGAGAGAGAGAGAGAAGAGAGAGAGAGAGAGAAGAGAGAGAGAGAGAGAGAGAGAGAGAGAGAGAGAGAGAGAGAGAGAGGACCATGAAAATTCAATATACTGAGTAAATACGTGTTATCAAAAGTCGTATTTCCAGAGACAACTTCTTTTCCATTCTTCTTCTATTCCGTATTATTCTTTTCTTCTTCTTCTTCTTCTTCTTTTTCTTCTTCTTCTTCTTCTTCTCCTCCTCCTCCTCCTCCTCCTTCCTTAAACCTCTCACCAAGCCATTAACCACGTATCAGTTTCTTCCTTCTCTCCCTCCTGCCTCCTTCCTCCCCTAATGGTGGAGGGTTGGGGGGGGGAGGCAAGGGACATTAAGGAGAAATAAAATAGAATTAGATAGAAAGCAATAAAGACGAGAATAATGAAGATTCGAAGAGATAGATAGATAGATGGAGAGAGAGAGAGAGAGAGAGAGAGAGAGAGAGAGAGAGAGAGAGAGAGAGAGAGAGAGAGAGAGAGAGAGAGAGAGAGAGAGAGAGAGAGAGAGAGAGAGAGAGAGAGAAAAATGACGGAGGCAATAAAGAGAAAGTGAGACACAAGAAAAAACTGACACCGAAGAAAACGAAGAAGAGAAGAAGGAAGGAAGGAAGGAAGGAAGGAAGGAAGGAAGGAAGGAAGAGGAAGGAAGGAAGGAAGGATAAACAAAGGGGAGTAAGGAAGATAGGGATAACAGGGGGAGGGAGGAGGGGGGACAAGGGAGGGGGGCAAGGGAGGATAAAGGGGTCACCTGCACTCACCTGGACGCGCACACAGAACGCCCTGCCCTGTGTACACATAGAGGATAGGTACACACACACACACACAGGGGGGGAGGGGGGTACACACACAGGGGGGAGGGGGGTAAACACACATAGGGAGGGAGGGGGGTAAGATGGAGCACATGTCAAATGGTGTACACGAGAATAAGATCAACACAAGGCAGTATCCAGTTCATGAGGGGGAGGGGAAGGGGGTAGGGGAAGGGGGAAAGGGGGGGAAGGTAGGGAGGGAGAAGTAAGGTAAAGGTAAAGGGAGGAGGAAGAGGAGGAGCAAGAGAAGGAGTAGGAAAAGGAGGAAGAGAAGGAGGAGAAGGAGGAGAAGGAGAAAGAGGAGGTGGAAACTAAGCAATATAATAACAAATAAATTTACTCCACATCAATTTCACGATAAAAAAAATAGAAACACCCAAAAAACAAAAGCAATACAAATAACAACAAAAATTTAAACACTAATTAAACAAAGAGAAAAAAAGTCATTCAAACACAATAAGAAAAATCAAACCCTTTTCATACAAAGAAAACACAAAAACAGTCACCATAATAGACAAAAACAGTCACCATAATAGACAAAAACAGTCACCATAATAGACAAAAACAGTCACCATAATAGACAAAAACAGCACCATAATAGACAAAAACAGTCACCATAATAGACAAAAACAGTCACCATAATAGACAAAAACAGTCACCATAATAGACAAAAACAGTCACCATAATAGACAAAAACAGTCACCATAATAGACAAAAACAGTCACCATAATAGACAAAAACAGTCACCATAATAGACAAAAACAGTCACCATAATAGACAAAAACAGTCACCATAATAGACAAAAACAGTCACCATAATAGACAAAAACAGTCACCATAATAGACAAAAACAGTCACCATAATAGACAAAAACAGTCACCATAATAGACAAAAACAGTCACCATAATAGACAAAAACAGTCACCATAATAGACAAAAACAGTCACCATAATAGCCAAAAGCAGTCACCATAATAGACAAAAACAGTCACCATAATAGACAAAAACAGTCACCAATAGACAAAAGTCACCAAATAGAAAAACAGTCACCATAATAGACAAAAACAGTCACCATAATAGCAAAGACCTAATAGCAAAAACAGTCACCATAATAGACAAACAAAACAGTCACCATAATAGACAAAAAACTAGTCACCATAATAGACAAAAACAGTCACCATAATAGACAAAAACAGTCACCATAATAGACAAAAACAGTCACCATAATAGACAAAAACAGTCACCATAATAGACAAAAACAGTCACCATAATAGACAAAAACAGTCACCATAATAGCCAAAAACCAATCAATAAACATACCTTACTCCCTCAAGGTCTTGGGGGGGGGGGGGGCAGTCACAACACACCTGCAGGAACAAACAAAACGAACCCCATTACTCACCCTCATGATACGGACGCAGCCCACCTGTCATCGCCAGCCTCTAAAGAGTAAAGTTAAAGGTCCTCACTTTCACCTGTCCCGACCGCCACACCCTCAACACACCCTTAACGAGACCTTAACACACCTCCAACACACCTTTACCAGATAGCCTTGCAGGAATGTACACTTTCCTATTGCCTCTTGTTTTATACTTTACATTTTTATACCATGAAAAAAAAATTAAGCTTCATAAATTTCCACTAATTCATAACTTTTCCTCAAACTTCATAAATTTCCACCTTTCTCAATTCATAACTTTTCCTCAAACTTCATAAATTTCCACCTTTCTCAATTCATAACTTTTCCTCACACTTCATAAATTTCCCCTTTCTCATGTTCAAACTTCCTCAAACTTTCCAATTATAGTTTGTTCATATAAAAACTTACGACTTTCTTATGGTAATCCCTAATAAAGTCAGAATCTAAAAAAATGGTCTTGCCTCTTTTTTTTTTTTTTTTACTCTATCTCATTCTAAAGCATTCCTTAACCTTCATGAATTCACTTTCCTCATATTAGTAAACGTTTTCCTTGAATTATATTTTTATTACACTTTTCTCATTCCAAAACTTTCCCAAACCCGGCAACCCACCCAAGAAAAAGCCCAAATCAGAATCCATAAAAATCCCCCCAAAAAGCCCGATACATCAGCCTCACTCCAACGCACTTCCCTTCACCCCACCTTTATAACTAACCCACTAACCAGAGAAGACATAATTAACCCACTACAGGAGGAGGCCAGCCCACTGAACCCACCCCAGGACAGAACAGAGGCGCCAGACCCGTCCAGGACCCACCCGCCCACACCCACCTGGGCTTAATAAGGGCGCGGCAGACAGGTGAGATAAAGCCTTGCACAGGTCCATTAAGGCTTATTAAAGGAGGGTGAGTGGCGGCGGTGAGTACAAGGAAATTAATAGTGATGTAAAGAAAATATATAAATAAGATAAAATAAGACATGTGTGGGCTGCTTGAGTTTAGGAAGTTTTTGAATGAGGAAAGTACAATAAAACCAAGAGGAAATAAAATGTGTTTGATTCCTGATGTTTTTAGGGGATTATCATAAGAAAAGCTTAAGTTTTGATACAAGAAAAGTGTTGTTTTATGAAAATTGGGAGTTATGAATTGAGAAAAGTGTACATTTATGAAGTTTGAGTTAGTTTTGAATAGAGAGAGTGTACATTTATGAAGTTTGAGTTAGTTTTGAATAGAGAAAGTGTACATTTATGAAGTTTGAGTTAGTTTTGAACAGAGAAAGTGTACATTTATGAAGTTTGAGTTAGTTTTGAATAGAGAAAGTGTACATTTATGAAGTTTGATTTAGTTTTGAATAGAGAAAGTGTACATTTACGAAGTTTGAGTTAGTTTTGAATGGAGAAAAGTGTACATTTATGAAGTTTGAGTTAGTTTTGAATAGAGAAAGTGTACATTTATGAAGTTTGAGTTAGTTTTGAATAGAGAAAGTGTACATATATGAAGTTTTGACTTAGTTTTAAATAGAGAAAGTGTACATTTATGAAGTTTGAGTTAGTTTTGAATAGAGAAAGTGTACATTTATGAAGTTTGTGTTAGTTTTGAATAAAGAAAGTGTACATTTATGAAGTTTGAGTTAGTTTTGAACAGAGAAAGTG
>JACEEZ010020639.1:0-13774 GCA_016584305.1 Chionoecetes opilio | reverse complement strand
TGAATAAAGTTGTATTATTTGAACGGTGGGGACTAATCACGAGAGATAAACTAAAACCCCTCTGTATATGTATACTAGCGCAAAGCCGCCCTCCGGCGACTTTTTGGCAGTCCTGCGGAGGTATTAGGGGGCCTTGGGCCCCACCAAACACAGACTCTTCAGTTAGCCCCTTCTAGCTTTCCTGAAATCATGATGTAGAAAGTATGTTTTAAACGCCAACCCATTCACATCACCCCAAACCCATTCACTCACCCATTACCATCACCCCCCACCCATTCACTCACCCATTACCCATCCCCCCCCACCCATTCACTCACCCATTACCCATCCCCCACACCCCCATTCACTCACCCATTACCCATCCACCCCCTTTCATTCCTAAACCACACCCTTTCCACTCCCCACCCATTCACTCACCCATCACCCCCACCCATTACCCATCACCCCACCCATTCACTCACCCATACCCATCACCCTACATCAAGGTTTCCTCAATTCTCGCAACCCACTTTTTTTCACAATTCTCGCTAATAGGCTGCTAAAAAAAAAAAAGTGATGGGGATCATCTCAAAAAGTGGGCTTAAAACCCTTTCCCCCCGGTCGACCCGATTCCAAAACTGTGCCATATGAGGGGATTTCGCACTGGGGGCGGCACCTATCGCGGACAGACAGACACACACCACAACACACACACACACATTTCGCTTATATTATTACTAGCCGCAAAGCCGCCCCCCGGGCGGACTTTTTGGGCTATAGGTGGTTATGCCATGTATTCCCGTAGGATTTTTGTGCTAAAATTGATTTTTTGCAGTTCTGGCTTCTATAGGTATCAATTAACAGAAAAAGATGGGGTCCCAATTTTCAGACCCCTCACCCCCTTTTGGGGGGTCATTCCTCTTTGGGCACCCCAGGATTGGTCTCTGGTAACACTAAGCAACAAATTTCAAAATTTTCTTTGTTACAGACACGTGAACTATGATTCCTACAAAATTTGTGATGCTGATGATATCTAAATTTCTCTATCACGTCAGATTTTGGTATAACCGAAACCTCTATTTTTCGTTGTTTCTCACCCGCTTCTATTACGAAAAACCGTCTAAGCTACTTTCCATGCCACGTTTTATGCTAGGCATACTTAATAATGTTAACAGGGTTGTCTTTCCTCCTTTTTTCTGGCTTAAGACGACAGTGGAGTTCCACTGGCGGAGTTACCACCCCTGCGCCCAACCATCCACCCAAAGCGTGTTTGTATTTAGCGATACGTCCGATTTTGCGATACTGTCAAAATCGGACGTTAAAATCAATCAGTTATTCATCAATGTCCATATTGAAATGTCCTCCCCAATAGCGTTTGCGCAATCACTGCCTAGCATTTTCAGAGAGGAGTACAGGGCAGGCCATTCTTCAAGCAGCTACACCTATTTCCCTTGCATCCTACTTGCAGCCACATTTGACGAGTTCAACTACAGCTTGTGGGGCAGGCAGGCAAGACATGTCAGTGGAAACTACACGCCTTTCTCCAATTTCCATCCATTTTTTTCAATTGCAGGAAGGGTTGGACAATTTTCAGGGTATGACTTGTCCCGCATTGTCATGTAGTTTGCACGCATGATATGGGAAGCAATGCAGCACGAGTTGGTGGAAAACATTCCCCTTCCAAGTTCTTTGACCCGAAACAGCTCCCCCCTGAGTGATGGTAGGGTTGCTGGACCTTTTGAACTGTAGACATGACACAAAAAAGTCCCCAACGCTTTCCCCTGCGTGGGAAGCCGTCATTGATCAAATCGGCGGGAATAAAAAATGCACCCTAATGCTTTGAAGCAGTCAGGGCGGGGGGTCACCTATCAAGCTTTAGTAGCATCTCCCCATGATTTCTTTGAAATCCTATGAATCTGCCCCCCAATCGCACCTGAGAAGTTGGGAGCCCAAGAAGGCCTTAAATTTTGCGAGGGCCCAAAAACCCTGACTTTTTCAAAATGTCTTTTTCCCTTTTCTTTTTTCCTTTCCCTGTATGAAACTTAAAGGAATGTAGAGCTATCGTCTGGAGGCGATAAGATAAAGTAGGGAGAGCGGGCGGGGTTTTTCATGTTATTATCAACACCAGTGAGTTAGGAAAAATTATAGCCTTTTTCCCCCCCTTATTAGAGTGTTTTTCCCCCAGCCCTTTTCACAGACCCCTTTCAGTACTCTAAAACTGTTTTATAAAGTGGGGGGGAGATGCCCCCTTCACCCCCTCCCTCCTTAACCCCCCCTGGACCCCCAAAAATATAATATGTTTAATTTTACTAATCTAGCCTCATAAAACCCTAACCTAACCTAATCTCACTAAAAACCCTATAGCGAGCCCCCCCCCCCCCAAAAATTTTTTTTTACCAACTTACCTTAAAAAAATTTAAGTTTTTTTTACAAACCTAACTAACTTATAACTTGCATTCCCCCCCTACTCCCGCAAGAGACCAGTAATCCCGTTCAAGTGATATAGTAGGTATTCACTGTGTTTGTGAATATGTAATTGTATTTTAAAAGAAAAAGTGGATAGACAGAGAAATTTTGGGCCCGTGACACCAGACAAGGAGATTTGGGATCGGCTTTCCTTATAGGGGTTTAAATAAACCTGCAAGACATGTACAGTAGACAGGAGACAAAACCTAGAGGAGAGGTAGAAATGAGGTTTTCTTGCCCTACATTAGAAAAACATCGGCCATACAATAACCGGAACGGTCCGGGAAGGCCAAAACGGTCCGGAATGGAGATTTTTTTTCCCGGACGGAGTTGGAACGGTCCGGAACGGAGATTTTTTTCCCGGAACGGAGTTCCGGTATATTGAGGGTATGATGTATGTATGATGAAATGAATGGATGTAGTATATGTTTAAGGAATATGAGTAGTAAGGGTATGATGCCCTCTCTATCGTGTAGTAAGTAGTAGTGAAAACCTAGGTATGGGTTTTCTTAGTTTGAGAGAGGATATGAGGGGACCATTTCTGTGACAGTAAAACCCTTTTCTTTCCGGATAATGGGCCGAGGAGTGGCCCCGAGTAAAGAAAGGACCCGAAAAAGGGGGGGGGGGGATTTTTTCCCCCCAAAAAAATTTTTTTTTTTTATTCTAGGTAAAAATTTTCAAGTCATGCAAATATCAATAAAAAAAGATAAATCATGTAAAAATAAACTACGGAAAAAAATACACAAACGTACTGACAGGAGTAGTTAAAATTCAGTCCTACGTTGGCAACCGGCACCCGGCAGTGTTCATGATGGCGGAGATTTCCTCCCCCTTTGTGTTGGTTGTATTTCGGGGAGGCCCCTTTGAAATTAGATATGGTGATACCTATGATGGTTAATCCCTTGGTAGCGAGCCCATAAGGGCGGCGGGTCACTTCAAGAAGTTTTACGGCCGTTGGATCCCCCCCGGGTTTTATGGACTCCTCAGGGGGGTGTTTTTGGCGTTGCGGTACCTTGGGAGGCAAAGATCCGGATCTTCAAATGCTTGTGACCTGTCTTACTCTATGGTTGGGACAGGCCCACTAAATAGGATTTGAAGGACGAATCAAGTTTTGGAAATAAGTGTTTTCGCAGAATCCTGGGGTATCGCGGGGATGTTACGTGTCAAATCGCGATTGCACCGGAGACTAAATCAGCGCCAGCCGTCGCGAATGCCGTCAGCGCCAACTTCGGTAATGGGCATGTGCACGCTCCCCTAAAACCCGCCCTTCCCATGGGGTGTATCTGTAAGAGAAACCCGGGGGGAGGGGGCAAAGGGGCGTCACAGGGTCGGGCTGGGGCAAGTTGATGTTTCTGTCGGAGTGTTTGGTATGGGAAAGGACCCTGCATGGGAACTCGCGCGTGGTGACCCCGGGATGGGTGTTGGGGTGGGCGAGGCCCCGGTATGCCCCCAATGTAGATTGAATATTGGGAGGATATGTATAAAAAAAAAAAAAAAAAAAAAAAAATCTAGTTTAAATTATTACTGGGAAAAATCTGCCCCTTAAAAAAAAAAAAAAAAAAAAAATAGGTGATTTTAGTAGGAAATTTCGCCCCCTTAAAAAAAAAAAAAAAAAAAAAATTGGGAGGTCCAAATAATGTCGAAGTCCGAAAATAGGGTCCGAATAAGAGGGCCAAATACGAAAGTTTTAGAATAGGTCTATTGGAGGGGGGGGCCGTAAATCAAATCTTTGCTCCTGTTTTTTCCTTACTATTTGGGGAAATGTGTGTTTTCTTACTTTTAAACCCTTTGGGTTTCACAGAAAACCCTCTCTTATTGAATTTTAGGATTCAAACTTTGGATAATGGCCCCTGTTAGGCCAAGTTCAAATTTTTCAACAACTTTCCAATTTTCCCTGATCTGAACTGAAGTTCAAATTGTTGCACTTTGTTCGAATTTCAGAGTTATCGCAGCATTTTTCCCCCTCTTTGCCATCCACTTCGTCAGCCAGTTCCACATCGCCCCAAACATTAAGCACTCAAGCATGGGCTTGGGGTGTGGAAGTGCCTTAGAGGTAAGGCAAAAAACCCAAAGGGGGTTTCCCCCCAAACCCCTTTGGCTTCAGGCCCCTTTTTGAAAACCCCGGCCCGGGGGGGGGCGGGGGAAACCCCCGGGGGGGCCCCCTTAAGGCAAAAAATTTTGTAAAAAAAAGCCCCCCCCCCCGAAAAAAATTTTTCCCAAAGGGGCGCCTTTTTCCCCCCTTTTGAACCAAATACACCCCCCCCCCCCAGGGGGCGCTTAGGGGGGGTTGGGGGGGGCCGGGTTTTTTTTTTTTTCCGAAAAACCAAAAACTTGGGGGGGGCCCCCAAATTCACGGTTTTTGTTCTGGAGCCGGCCGGGGGGGCTTAAGGCCCCCAAACCCCCCCTTCCCCCCGGGAACCCCAACCCAAACCCAAAAGCTTAAAAACCCCCTTTTTTTCCCCTGAAACAAGAAATTTTTTTTGCCTTTTTTCCCTTTTTTTTCCCAAAACACCCTACTAAGGGGCCCCGAATCCCCCAAAGGGTTTTTTCCGCCCGGGCTGGAAAAGTTTTTTTTCTTTTTTTTTTTCCCAAATTTTGGGGGAAGGGGGTTTGGGGGGTTTTAAGTTTCGGGGGCCCCACCACCCTTTTCCCGCGGGGGGGGTTTCATCGGGTGGTTCAGTTGTGGTAAATTAGGAGGAAGAGTAAAATTTGAAAAAAAAGGGAAAAGGGGGTTTATGCACAATTTCCCTTCTTAACTTTTCTAGATATAAATTTTAATTTTACATACTTTTTTTGATACCCTGTAAATAAAAATGATTTAAATTCAGGATGGTAATTTGAATTTACAAAAGGTGGCCCGAGATTGGGAACCCTTTTTTTGAACTATTTCTTGCGGCCCAAAATTTGAAAAGCCCCAGAAACCGCAAATCCCCCGGGGCCCTTTTGGCCCACGGGGGGAAAAACCGGAACCCAAAAACCCGTCTTAAAGACCTTAAGCGGTCCAATGGCGGCTTCCCCGGAGATGGCGTAGGAGCAGTTTCCTTTTAACGGGGCGCCCCGGGGATAAGGCCCCCTAGCCCTCTCACACCGCCCCTGGACCTTATTTCAAATCTTGGTACACCTGCCGGGGCGCGTTCGTGGGCACCCCCCCCACCCCCCCCTATCCTGCCCACAAACGCACCAAATGCCGCGAAATTTTTTGTGGCTTTTCCCTTTTAAAAAATTCGGTTGTTTTCTGCGCGGCTTGCAGCGGGCAAACTTTTGGAGGAAGAAAAAGCGAACAGAAGCTTTCTTTTCCCTTTGTTAACAACCCTTATTTAGCTCAACTTTTTTTGATACCCCCCGTCTTTTGCTTATTTCATAGGCTTTTATTATGCCACATCCCGTGACCTCCAGTTGAGGCGCGTTGCCTTACTGACCCAGGGCCCAAAGCGTTAGGAGTGAGGCTGGGGACAAAAAGAAATAAAAATTTTGGAAAGCCACCCAAAACACAATTGTAGACAGTAACTTAATAATCCCGTTACCTAGGGGTTGGGCCCACGGGGCATGTAACCCCCAAAATTTGCCCTCGGGAAAAACCCCCCGAAGAAAACCAAAACCCAACAACAGTCGTCCAAAATGCACCCCCGACCTCCTTATAAACCCCCGAAAAAAAGAAACCATTAATGCCTCCAAACAAAGACTCGAAAATTATGCTTTCCAGAAAAACGCTGTACCTTAATGCACCAGAAAGCATCAAAAATAACATAAGGAACAAGAAAAAAAGACAGAACCTTTGCCCCGAACAACAGCATCGAACATTTGAACACTCCAGCCCAGCTGATCCAAAAGAACACCCAAAAACAGACTCAGTAACCTTAATGAACACCCGCCAAACCATCAGTACCATTAAATGAACATAGCAAAAAGTACCAAATAACAAACAAAGGATCAGAAATACGAAAACCCCACACAAACAGATGTCCCAAATGAACTTCCAAAAAACGCCGTCCCAAAAAACCCCCAACAACGAAGAACCAAATAACCTCCAAAACAGACTCAGATAAATTAATAAAAACCCCAGCAAAAAATCAGATACCTTTAATGAACATCCAGAAAAACAAATATCGTAAAATCCCCCTTTGCATTACCCAGCAGCAAATGTCACTACAAACGGGGAGCCACCGACCTCGTCAACATCTACCACTCTACCCCAAAAACAGCTAATGGCCGCCTTTCCTGAGTGGCTAATCAGTTTTGCCACGTCACACCTCACCTGTTTCAGAACCCCAGACAACAAAAAACCCAACAAATTTTATCTTTTACACTATTATCTAACAAAAAAATTTCTCATTTTTTTTCTTTCATTTTTTAAACTTTTTTTTTTTTTTTTTTTTTCTTCTTACTTCGTAATGGCTTCAAGCAGGTCAGAGGTGAGGGCCCTTTTTTTGGTAAAGCAATTCCCATTTGTTTTTGGTAGTATCCACTCCACGACGAAATTCTTGCTTTCTAACATTTTTTTAGACAACCAATTAATTCTAAGGTATTCATCCTCCCCTTTTTTCAGGACCTTAATAAGGGGCAGTCGCTGAATTAAAAATTTCATCTAAGGTCATGAATAATTTTTAGGTTTTGTATATTAGACCCCTTTTTATCACATGAAAAAAATTTAGCTGACAGAGCAAGGAAAAATTTAAAAAAAATTTTTGGAAAATAATTTTTTCGGTTTTTGATGAAATTTTGAATTTTCTTTTTCCAGCCATTTTTTGACCGATTTTCCCTTTGATTGCGCATCTGATAATTCAGTTTCTAAAAATTTGTTCTGCTGTTTTTTTTTTTATGTTTTCGAAAAAACTTAAAAAAAAATTTTAAAAATAAATAAATTATTTTTTTTAAATTTTTGGTAATTTTCCCTATATCAAAACTAAACCTTTGAAAGAAAAAAAAAAGAACAGATTTTTTACGATATTTTATTTTTGGTGTCCCAAAATTTTGTGAAAATGTGCCAAAAATAAAAATGGGGAAAAAAATTTAGTTCTTTTATACTAGGTTTTTAGAAAAAGCGTTTGAAGTTTTGCTAAAGTTTTTGCGCTCCAGGAGGGTACTATACTGCAATGCCTTTTTATATGAATTTTATGGGATCAGTAATCACATACAAGCATGCATAAAAGGATTTGCACCTTTTCCCCCCCAAAAAAGGTATTAATTATGCTCAAAGGGGAGGGTCGGGCGCGCCGCCCCCCTTGTTGCAAGGTTGATCAAAATTCACCCGGTGCATGCTTTCGGTGGAATTCCCTTTTTCTGTCTTCCTCTTCTTGTTTTTTGTTTCTTGGTGTAATTTTTCTCTTTTCTTCCTTTTTTAGTCCTTTTGGAGTTTTCTTTGTTCCAAAAAGTTTTGTGAAAGGTTGCACTTTTCAACTAAAATTGTGTTCCCGGGGTAATCAGGAGGTAACTTCCGGTCTTCACGACCCAGCGATTCCAACAGCGTTTTGGGCAACTTTTGGCATTCTGCGGCCCGATTGAGACTACTTAAAGACGTTAAACTGTCAAAAAATAGGACCCCGGGAGGGTGGGTAGAGCACGAATATAATAAAAATACTCATAAATTGGTAATATGTGTTTCTGATCAAGAACTGAACAGGGGGAAGTATACAAATGAAGTTTTGGGCCTAAAACAATCTCCTACCCCTCGTGGGGGTTATTTTGAGTTTTTTATGGGGTGGGGCGAGTGGTGAACGGCGGCACCCCACACGCAGACCACTCGCTTGAGTCGCTTACCCCCCCGGGGGTAGCTGCCCCTAGCCGCCACGCATCAGACTGAAGGTATAATGGCTCCCTTTTCCTTTAAAAAAACCCCCGCTCTTTTCCATCCAGCCGTGATGGGTGTCAGGTGTTACCGGGGTTTGGACCCGCCTCCGGGGGGGGCTTCCCCCAAATGGCAGGAAGACCAGTTACGAGTAGAGAGATTACAGCGGAAAAGAACCCCTAGGAACCGTAGCGCCCCTGCAATATTCGACCCGAATCTCCGCGACTTTCCGGGGTTTTAGAAAACGAGGAAGTTAGTTAAACTAAAACCTGCCCTTTAAACTCTTTTGAAGTAGCCCGAATTGTTTCCGGGTAACAAACTTTACCCTGAAAATTTTCTGGGTTTTTAATTTTTTTTTTGGTTTAGTTTTTGGATAGGGAAAAATTTTTTCCAAAAAAAATCTGAAATATTTAAAAAAAAAATTTCAAGTTTTTAAAGTTTTAAAGCCCCTCCTAGGGATTTAAAATTTTTTGTCCGACGAAAAAAAAAACCACCCCTTTGAAAACCAAAAGGGTAGGGGGTTGCCTGACCAATAACTCAAAGATTTAAAAAAATTTTTCATATTTTCACGGCGGACTCCCCTTAAAGCATCAACAAGGAATTGTTATCACAAAAAAAATTTTTATAGGGAACTTTTGCCTAACCAATGATTCCCAAAATTTTTCCCAGTAATAGGGATCTCAGCCCCTTCCAATATGGCCAGGGTTTTTTGAGTAAAGTTGACTTGAGCTCATCTGATTTTTTTTTTTTTCACATGATAAGACATCTTTACTATTATCACAGAAATATAATAAATCCACCTTTGGGAAACCCAACCTAAAAATTAGCAAAAAGAGCATCACTGTAACACAACAGATATACATAGTCAGTTAAAAACCCGGGGAAGAAAGGTGATTCGGTTGTTTTCACTTCTTGATCACCTTGTTAGTTCCATAAAATCTCCCATTTGATTTTCCCAAAACCCCGTACTCAAAGAACACACATCAATGAGATATCAGGTTTGTCTGGTTCCCCAACCAGCTTAGCTGACCTACAAGCGACCTGTACAAAAGTACTTCCCCCTCATTCCATGGCATTTCCTTTTCTGACTTACTCCACTTTATGCTGATATTAATTTTGATGTAGCTCTTGATCTAAGCTTTGCCATCCCTTTTTTTGCTTTACATTAATACTACATACTTGAACTCCCCGAATCGTGTCACCAATCATAAAAGCCTTTTGCAATTTGATATACACTATCTTCAAAGTTTTTTTTTTTGGCCCCCCCAACATAAATCATGACATGGAGCACACTTTCCCCCAAAATGCACCCCTTTGTTGAAAAAACAAGCATAGCCCGGATCATATCTCGATGGTCTCATCCCCCGCTCACCAGTCGTCTTTTACGGTCTCATACCGGCTCTAGCAGCATCATAAGAATCACAGTTTTTTCAATTTCCAAAAACCCTTTCCACAGAAAAACTTGGGGGGGCTGCAAGAAACTTCCCCATGATCTGATGGCCTTGTAAGTATGCTGCCTTTATGTCAATGTATGACATGTCCATTTCTTCATTAACATTTTATTAAAGCCCCGCCCCGAGCTTTCCTTTCTACAAGTGGCGACTCCGGGTTTAAACCCCCTCAAGTTCCTCCAAATCTTCTGCTACTAATCTAGCTTTTTACGTCTTGCCCTCCCTGTTTTGCTTCTCGTTACCACCCATTTTTAGATCTAGTGGCTTGGCCTTCCCATTCACATCCCCCAAAATTATTTTTTTCCAATTTTTTAATTTCTTTCCTTTTGGCATCCTAGTCTTCTCTCTGATAGGATGATTTATAGTCCTTCATCTCTCTCTATCTATCACATCTCTTCCAAAAATCATCCCCGATCTAAACCCTTCGTTTATTGCGAAAATTAAAAAAAATCCCTTCTATTCCTGTCGCCTTCCCAGCTCTACTCAAATTTTTACGTTTAAATTTCATTGGGGAAACTGCCCCGCGTAATTCATACCCTTTTTTCCCACTAGGTGCAGTTGTTTTTTTCTGGTCAAATCTTTTTAGTCACTTCCCTTTCCCTTACATGGTCGACACCAAAAAAGGTTCTGGTTTATTTTGTGTGGGTGGGAAGCATTTTGCTGTGATTTCAAAAATCAGCTTTTTTTTCTAGCACGTATAGTTTTTTAAATTCGGCATTTTTAAATTTTTAAAGTATTAAATTATATACGTTATATAAAATTTTTAATTAAACGCGATCCCCCACGTTTAAATTATTACTGTAATTTAAATTGTGGTGGTGCCTGTGGCTTTTATTTGGGACCCAATGTACAATCTGGCAAAAAAATACTTAAAATTTTGTTCCAAATTATCCGAAAATGTGCCACATCTTGGAAATATCCGAAAATAGCCAAATCCCGAAATTTGACTTTTATATATATATATATAATTTTTTTTAAAAAAAAAATTTTATATTTAAATTTTTTTAAAAATATATTTTAAAATAATATATATATTATATATATATAAATTTTAAAATTTTTTATTTTTGGAACACAATTTTTGAGATTTTTTTTTTTAGAGAAAGAGCGCTAGTTCGAAGAACAGTCAGATCTAGACTGTTCTTCAGAAGAAAAGTCAAGATCTCAAATTGGTATTAAATATACATATGATCAAAAATACCAAAACCAAAAAAAACTAAACCTGTCCATAGTACATAGAAGGTTTCGTAGTTTCTCTTTTGTTTGTAGGAGCAGCACGTTCACGTTTTAGCGTCCAGCAAAAGTCCCCTACATGTGGGAGAATCGCTTTGGTATGGGTTTCCATGGGGGCAATGTCTGGTGGAAACGTTCCCCCCCCTATCATGCCGCCCAAAATTCGTTGGGAAAAAAATAAATGTGAATGGAAAAAGGGGATTTGGAGTACACCGAGCCCAAGGCCTGGTAACTCTCAACATGTATTTTCAAGTTCCCCATAATTGATGCTCGAACATTACCCAGGAGTTCTTTATAACAGCCAAAAGCTCTTCCCAAACGCTTTTTCCCGGGCAGTTTGGCTCTTTTCAAATCTCATCATTGAGTAGTTTCCCAATTTTAGGCCCTGAAAACACCGCCTTTTCTTTTTGGTTCAGATACAGTGCGTTCAAATTTGCTAACAAAACTGAAACCAGCACCTTTTTATCCATTGGCCTTCACAAAATTTTTTATTAACCCAAGTTTTTAGAGCAAGGTGGTAAGTACACCTTTTTACTGTCAACAAGAGGGTTTTTACATACAGTTGAACCCGCCAGGTGGCTTTCGGTCGTGGGCCCCTTCCCTTTTGTTTGTAAAGTTTGCGTCCGCTCTAGGCCCACAAACAAAGAAAAAAACATGTGCTTAGGTAACCTAACGGAGTCCTAAAGCAAGGAGATACCTTAGGTCCCCACACAGATTTCCCCTGATGTTCTTATATTTAACAGCAGATAAAAAAAAAGTCTTTATGTTTCATAAGTTTCATCATTCATGGGCCATGCGCAAAGGAACACTCGGAAGCTTATTTCCTTATGCAGAAGAACGGTTAGCTGTTTTTTCGAATCTAGAACAGCCCACTCACTTTATAAAGTGTGGGAACCCCAAGTTGTTCCCTGAGTGTGTCAACATCAAAGAGTAACAGAGCTTTGTTCCATTTGAAGAAGCTTGAAAGTTTTTGTCTACGACGAAAAAGTGGTGATGAGAACTCCTTTTGTAGCAAATTCCATTCCTTGAGACGAATTTAAGGCTTTTACTTTTTCCTTTGGGGGATCTAGGTCCCTAGCAAGTCATGAGCATTTTCCGATGATAATTTGGGCTCTCTGTTGTCTGCCATTTTTGAAAATCTGTATCCATGGGGTTTTCCTCCCGTTCGAACTGATTCACTTTTGACTTGCAATTGGAACTTGGAACTGGGAGATCAGGACCATGTGGCACAGGCTGATGGCAGAAGTACGTCAGGATACCTGATTTTTGTTTCCCTTTTTTCTGAATATCCTTTGAGTTAGTGAGGCAGAAGTAACAGTCAGTACTGTGATCCTTTTGTTTATGCCAAACCATTGGGATGCCCCAATGCCATGCCCGATGGCCGTTTTCCCCGCATCCATTCATTCAAGTGGTTCACACAGGGGTTGCATGTACGTGAGGGGCCCCCTTCTTATTTGATCACCTATATGGCACTTGAAGAATGCGATAAGCGCTTTAAATTTTTTGTAAGAGGTTTTTTAGACTGTCAGGGGTAAAAAATTTCCCCAAAATTTTAAGAAAAATGTCCCAGCATTCACACAGTTACGGCGCCCATCACGCCCGGTACAAGGTACTATATACGGTAAACCAACTAAAATTAGGATACAAATCAAAAAACCCTATATCGCAAGAAAAATAAAATGTTTAAACATAGTCAATAGCGTCGATCAGTAGGTAAAAAGTATACACAGCCGCTACCCCCGCCAATACGCAGCGCGCACACCCCCCCCCGCTCATGCACAAACCCCACTGACTCAAAAACACGCACTGCCCAATAGGCTTGAGAAAAGAAAAGATTAAGAGTTTTAAAATGAAAAAAATTTGGGGAAACCCATTTCTGGGTGATTTTACCCAATTTTTTAGAAAATTGCGTCTGGTTCCAAAAAACTGGACGTGATAGAGTTAATTTAACATCAGATTCGAGTTCAGCAGGGTCATTACCTAACAGCTTCTTTGTCAGAAAACCATATCTTCGATTTTTTTTTTTCGGCCGGTTATCTATCATCCCCACTCTCATCTTTGACTTTTTTGAGGCGATTTTTGTTTCATTTGTCTCCTATACTTTTCGATTCCTTTATACACGTCAAACTGTTGCCCTTGGTCCACACCTTTTACTCTGCATCGGAGCCCGCCCATTTGTCCGCCAGTCTCAATACGTTAAAATTTTCCATCCCTTTCCCAATAACTCGTGCCCCGGGCCCCGCCAATCTGTCCACCATACGTTTTAATAACCTAACGCCCGTTTCAACATTTATCCTCAGTTTTCTAATGTTAGAGATAAGACTCTCTAATTCTTCTACCTTTTAGCTTTGATAAATTCTTCTCTTTACCTCCCCAGAGTATCAAATTTTTGGTACAGCTGGGATTGGTGTATTCGCTTTTTTTAAAAAATATTATATATATATTATATTATATATATATATAAAAAAAAAAAAAAATATTTTATATTAATATGCATCATATAATCGGATATTGTAGAGATTTCGGGATGGTTAAATTGGTACTTTCCGTTTTGACACATTTATTTAGAGAGTAAAGGGGGTAGAGTTTCAACCAAGTAAAGAATGTCTGAGCACAGCCAGGGAGGTCGGGGGCGATTTGAGGTGCGGTTTATAGCGTCCCATGTCCGAGGTCCCTTTTCCCCCCCCCGGCTTCTGTTCCTTTCTATCCTCGGTGGAAGTGTTGTGTCTCTTTTTTTGATACGAAAATGGGAAATTTAAAATGCACAATGCTGATTTCATACAACAGTCTTTGGCCTATTGGATAAGCGTTTTGGAATGAAGTAGAATGGTTCCCACGGACGGGAAAAAAAAAAAAATAG
>JACEEZ010020638.1:72500-86756 GCA_016584305.1 Chionoecetes opilio | reverse complement strand
CCCTTTTGCAGTCTTGTTACTTATACCTGCGTAAAGTCTTGGGAAATAGCTTTTACCTCCAGCATTACCCTCACTGAAAGAAGTTAGAGGATCACAGAGTAAGGTCTTTATCGTAAGACTGGGATCACACACACCCACACTCATCTCCTGGATCAAGGGAGATAGTAAATGTCGTTTGTCGGCGAAAAACTCGAGAGGCTGAGCGATCTTCGAACCTAGGTCTGCTGAGTGGCAGGGAAAGACGTTACTGCTGTATTTACGTGCAAGCGGTGTGTGTGTGTGTGTGTGTGTGTGTGGGGTGTGTGTGTGTGTGGTGTGTGTGTGTGTGTGTGTGTGTGTGTGTGTGTGTGTGTGTGTGTGTGTGGGGTGTTTTGTGTGTGTGTTGTGTGTGTGTTGTGTGTGTGTGTGTGTGTGTGTGTGTGGGTGTGTGTGTGTTTTGTGTGTGTGTGTGTGTGTGTGTGTGTGTGTGTGTGTGTGTGTGTGTGTGTGTGTGTGTGGTGTGTGTGTGTGTGTGTGGGGTGTGGTTATTAATTTACCCACGGCCCATACACCCCCCACACACACACATACACGCACACACACCCCCTGCGTGGTCAAGTGGTCATTCTGTGGTCCTCATTCGACCCCTGGGAACAGGGCCACCTAACATTACAAACACACACACCCACCTCTCACGAGAGATTAACACTTCTGTCATTATAATAAGCACGTATTCTTCACTGGCCTCCTCTCTCAAGATGGTTTTAGTGTACAAATTCCTCCTCCATTACTACCACTCTAACGCAACTTTTCTAAGGTGGCTATTATACTCCCACGACAACCCGTAAAGTTGTTACTTGTAGGGCGTCTGGGTTCTACATGAGCTGTTACATCTATCCTAATGTTAATCAAACCCGTAAGGTACGGAAACCCCTAACCTCACCGCACCTTTTACATGACATCCTGCCACATTAGTTTTAAAAGTGTGGCATACAAGCCCCCTACCCACACATTCATCATCCATCCACTTCCACACACATCACTATCCACTTCCACTCGGCATCGTTCCACACTGCATCCACACGTGGATGTAGTGTCACATCACCCACATCCACAATACCTTCACGCATCCTACATCACCCATAAAACACACTGCATACGCGCTACCCACATCACTTTCATGTTCAACAGCGGGTCGGAGGTGTGCGTATTTCATGCCGCACCCTTTCACTACTCCGCTTCGGCTTTTCCAGGCCATCACTAATGTCTTTATCAGCGTCTATGTTAGCATGTGGGGAACCCGGGCCTACTGTTACGTTAGTATCATCTTCCTCCACGGTCTGAGCGAACTAGTCATACTCACTAACGGTACTCTGTACACCTATACTCTATACACCCATAAATGTACAGTATGTGATCATAGGTAACTGGCACTTGACAAAAAAAACTAACTAACAAGGCGTTAGTTGGCTCGTGGGTACGCGGAAACCATCGAATGGATCCAAACCGCTTTTCACCAAAATGTAATGGTCTTTTTGTCCATCTACACCTTATTACCATTATTGTAGTGCCCACCTTGGGAGGTGTACTCTACATCCTGGTTACTCCGCTGCCACCACCCACATTAAGTGGGAAAAATATATGAATGAACAAAAACAAAAGATTTAAGAAAATATGTATGTTGGAACTGAATGATAACTCGTTAATATATTTCTAATTATAATATATTCAACTCTTACTGTCCCACTTCCCAACTGGTGTACATTCATAAGTTATCTTAAAATTAAGTCTTCCTTCCCTCCTAGCGATACGCACGTGTAATGCTCAAGTCGTTACTAATATAAATTTACTAACTTTGGTAACTTCAGTTCACTGTTACCCCTTAACGATACGCCAAAGTAATGCTCAAGTCGTTATCCTAATATAATTTACTAACTTTGGGTAATTTTCATCTCACTGTACCCCTTTAAACGATACGCACGAAATTTCAAGTCGTTACCCTAAAAAGTATAGTATCTACCCCACTTCCAACTGTTTCCCTCTCACTTTTTTTTCAATTTCCTTCTTTTTCCTTGTCCTCACACGGCGGTGTGACTTTTGGGGTTGCCCCCTCGCTCATTTGGGGGCCTTTGGGCCCCCTGGCCCAAACAGCATCCTACCTTGGGCCCCTAAATAATGCAATATTAGTTTTGGTCAAAAAAAAGAATCACCAGAAATTTTAAGGCCCGGTACACGGGCCCTTTCCCGGGGGCGCATCGCGCACGTCTCAGGGCGAAAAATGGGGAAACTTGAAGAAAGGCGCTTTTGGGGACGCATCGGGTCGTGATATGGACGGTTTTCCCCGCGCCCACACGGCTAGAAAAATCACCGCGCTAGGGTTTTGGTTTCCCCAAAAAATCGAACGCGGGTGCCTGGGGTGGCACCGTGATAAAGACTTGGTTAAAGCTTTTAAGACGGGGTACAACGTGCGGGGCCGGGGTAAGTGCGTGGTTACACGCGTTCCCCCGCAAACCCTTTTAGGGGTAATCGGGTTTATGACGTGTCAAGCCCCTTTACCGGGGCTGTTCGCGTTTTTTTCACGTGCATTTGCGTGTGTAGGGGGGTACTTGGGGCCCTATATAGGGGGGCGATTTCCCAAGCATTCATCACTCCTGTTTCTGACGTGGTTTGGTGAACATGGCCCGTATTGCCTCGTCTTGATGCGATGCAACAGCATATGAACAGGCTTTACACCCCTCAGTACATCTTTTATGCCCCGAAGAAGAAGAGGGCTGAGGAGAGGGGGGCCCCGGGGCATAGGGGGTGCTAACTGGATTAGCGGAGACCTGAGCATGGCCTTATGATTGTCTCATGGTGGAACTCCGTAAAAAGACCCAAAGGGGCCCTTCCAGAATTTCATGAGATCCCTGACTGTTCGATGAATTGGGGAGAGACTGAGACCACCCCTTTCCAAGAAGACCACCCACGGGCGAGCACCCCCTTGATCCAGGCCTGAAGGTTCCCTCCCCCTGACCCCTTTGCTTCTGGCCCAAGTACCGTGACATCAGTATGGCGGGAGGGTGCCTCCAACACCATCAGTAAGTGGTGCGTGAGGTTTTTGGGGCCATCGTCGCGAGTACCGTGGGAGCTGCTCAAGCCCCACAGAACGATGAAGATTGGCGAGTCACCGATAATTGGTGAGAAGGGGGGAACTTTCCACATGTCTTTGGTGAAAAGAGGGCAAGCACTTGCCTGTAAAGCTCCTGCCAAACGGGGCCGACTACTACAACTACAAGGGTTTCTTCAATCACCCCTCCTGGGGTCGTCACATCTGACTAAAAGTTCATGTGGATAGACTAGCGGCAAGGTTCAAGTCTGATGCCCCCTTTTAAAATGCAAGTGTTTTGAAGGGGTCCGAAAGAACGCATTGTTGGTTCCCACACCCTGATCCTACCCCCAGGTGAACAGAGGATCCCCCCTTTTTTTTCTGGGGGAATAATCTTTCGCATCCGGACCTACATGAGAACCCGTACGTAAAAAGGAGATGACCAGGAAGCGAGGTCTTCAACTAAGACTCTCGCGAGCCAAAAGGGTGGGGGAAAATGCTTTTGGGCATACTAGCGAATGGGGTTTCAATTTCCCTGTCGACCATGTTGCATGAAGCGGACCTGTGGGCCCGGGTCAGACATGTTAATCCTCCACAACCTTATGGTCACTTTCCCCGGGGTGATGCAAACCGACTGGGGGGGACGACCAAATGGGTGGGGGTGCCTGGTGCCGGGCTGCCGGCATGAACCTTGGGGACACAAACCCGACCGTTCCAGGGAACAACAGAGACTTAAAGATAGCCAAGGCTCAGAGGAACCTCCTCTGGAATGGTGCCTCAACTGCTGGAAGTGTTCCAGGGGCAGGGAACATGCTCCAAACCCCCCCCGCAGGGAAAAATAAATGCATGTTATTGTTTTTTTGGGGCATAATAAATTTTAATAGTCCCTACTTGTTTACTTTAGTCCTATTTTCTCTCAGGTTTTATTATTATAATATTATTGTTTTTATTCTTTCTTATTATTGTGAGTATTTAACCCGGGAGGGTACCGCTGAACAGAAGTTCCTGGGGCGTGTTGCAAAAAATTTTTTTTGCTAAAAAGGTTTATTTTATTTTTTTAATTCTTCATTAAACATAAAAAATATAATTCAATTTATTTCCTTCTAGGTAAAAATTAAAAAAATTTTGTAGCGGACCGTTCCGGGGTTTTTTTTTCCTTAAAAAGGTTTATTTTTTTTTTTTTAATTCATTCTTTAAAAACAATAAAATTAATTCAATTTTCTTTCCTTTAGGTAAAATTTAAAATTTTGTGGGTACCTTTCCCGGGGTTTAAATATTAAGATATTATTATTTTACTATAGAAAAACCATAAAGACAGTAAATTAAGGGAAAGGAAACAAGCTATGGGGAAAATTATACAATTATTTATTGCAAAAAAAAAAATAAAAAAATCTTATTTCAAAAATAACTAATAACTTAAAAAAAAACAAATAACATTAAATTTCATATAAAAAAAATACAAAAAAATAAAATAAATTTACTTTAATATAAGTCTCCAGGGATCATTTAGTCTTGGAGGGTAGGGGGTACGTTCCAGTCCCCCGCAAAGCTGGGCCCGAACCTTTCCCACTGATTTTCCCCCGAGTCCCCAGACCGGGGCGGGGTCGTGATGGCTGGAGGGACGGGGGCTGCTGGGGGGTCTGGCCACCCCATACTGCCATTTTTGGACTGGGCAACCCGGCATTTGAAAATACTGCTGCTGAGGGGGGTGGTGTTTGGCGGGACTGTTGGGGGTAAGGGCCTGCTGGGTTTTGGTTGTTTAGGGGGCCCCGGTCCACCCCCGATGTAGAGGGCCCCCGGGGTTTGCCCATGCACAATGTCGACTATTTGGCGGCATCACCCGGATCCCCTCAGGGGAAAGCAGGGGGCGGCCAAAAACCTTATAAAAGGGCCTCCCTACGTGCTGGGGGTGAACCTTCCTCCGCAGCCTCTCCCTGCCTGGTTTTCCTTCAGGGGATCGGAGTCCACCATCCTTCCTTTCTTCCTCTCATGGGTGGAGTCTTCCTCTTCGGGGGGTTGAGGCCTGCTCCGCCGCTGCTGCCCCCTCCATGTCCTCCGGGTGTTGGCTTCCCCCCGGGGTCTTGGGTACTGTGCCGGGAGGTCTGGGCGTCAGGAATGGGTCACGGGGCAGGGTTTACAAGGGGGTCCGGGACTCGTGGGCTGGGAAACCCAAAAAAGATAAACATTTACAGATTAAACTTTGTTTTTAAAAAATGGCATAGACAATTACATATTTATATATTTTTGGAATTAAAAAAAAAAAACTTACTAAAATAAATCTAAAACAATAAAGTTAAAAAGCAAATTAAAAAAATAAAAAACAAAGGGGTGTTCAAGTAATAATCTTAAATTAAAAAATTTATGTAACAAACTTGTATTACTGAAACCCCCTTTTTAAGCAAAAAATTTGGGATTAATTTTTCCTCTGGCTGAAAGTCTTTCCCAAATTTTTACAAATATTTGAGATTCTTAAAGTTGTGAATTAATGAGATGTATTACTTTTGAGAAGGCATGTTCTTCAAAACCCACTTTTCCCCCTTTTCCCTCACTCTTGGTTTCCTGGCCCTGGTCCCTTGGACGCTTAAAATACCAGTCCTTGACGTTTTTTTTCCCCCAGTTTGGAGAGTTTCAGGCTGAAACCCCAGCCCTTGGGGCCCTTTATCTCCCACGAAACCTTCTTCCTTGGTAGTCTTTGGTACGCGGAGCCACAGTAGGGGTTTTTCGAAGCCCTCCCCAATCCTGCTCCGTTGTGTCGGGGAGCTCCACCTTTCTTCGGGGCAGCATCAGCCTTTTCTTCCCCTTGCCCTTCGTCTTTGGGGGCCGGTTGCTGCTGCTGCTCCTCCTTTCCCCCTCCCCCTCCCCCCTCCTCCTCATGTGGGGGGAATGAAGGCATCAGGCATCACCCAAGGGCCCCCCTCCTCCTCCTCCTCCTCCTCCCATCTGCTGGGGTGGCAGCTGTGGCAGCTTGGGACACCTTAAAGATGTTTCCTCCCCTGAGAAGTGCACAGGACTGGCCTCCACCTTGAAGTAGTTTAATTAGCTGGATGCCCTGCGCAGGGACACCGGGGGCCCCTTTCCCCTTGGGGGCGGTTTTCCCAGGGGGAATTCTTGGGGGCATCTTGTCAAAATCTGGAGTCTTGAGAGTGTGTATACTGGTTTGGGGTCTGGGCGATACGAGTTCTACCGCCTGCCCTGGCTCCTTATATACCCGTGTGGGGGCCGGGTACCCCCCGCGCACACCGTGATTGCCCGCGAAACGGCCGCCCCTTTACACGTGGCCAGCCGCATGACCTGATCACCCCTGGTTCGGCGGTGCGCCGCGGGGTTTCCCCCAATCCGTGACCAGTGGAGCTTTCCCGCGCTTTTCACGCGCTCCAGCCGCGCTTCACCAGCGGACAGGACGCGGAACAGCCGCCAGCGTCTGTTCCGCGGGCTTACCACGGGTACCCACGTGTAAGCCATTTTCCACCACGTGGAACAGCGGGTAAAATTTTTTGTGGGAATTTACTCGCGCTGCAGACGCAAAGTGCCTGTGTGACCGGGCCTTAAGTCATGTCTACATCTCTAGTTAACAAACATTTCACAACATACCTTTACCAAGGGCGAGAATATCACCTTCCCACAGGCGACTTAACTCAACGAACGTCGAGCTGCTTCTAAAATTATTCTAACCTAGAATCCCCGTTCTCACCTCGTTTCGCTACGTGTCTTAATTACTACTGGTTTAAAATATAAGCCTAACCAGTGATTCAGGAATGAGGCGTGGAGGAAAATTCCTCGTTAGCTTATTGATACTTATGTGTTATTTCATCTCTTCCCCTATTAATGTAATTTCTCGCGTTACAGTGGTATTATTATTATTATTATTATTATTATTATTATTATTATTATTTAACACTTCCAACTAAAGTTTTGCTTTGGCGTGTTTTTAACATCTCGGGATTCCGGGAGAAAAGTTTCTTTTCCCGGGATCCTGGGACTTCCCGGGTCCGGTTGTAATGACATTTAAAATATATTTATGCACAATCTATATTGCATTGAAAGAGAGTAACAGTATATGTAGTAACAAGTAAGGGTGTGTTGTGTGCAAAGTACCATGGTTACCATTGCACATGTCAACCCTGTAGACAGATAGACAGGCAGATAGGTATAGCCTATACTGCCCATTCTGTCAATGAATGAACTATGCTACACACGGTACACAATACACACTAGGTACACATGTACTACGCAGCCTCCCGAGGGGATGAGTTATGGTTACAGTTTGTCACTCAGAAATCAATATTGAAAACCTAGTAATTTCATTAAAATATATCACAATGAAGAAATTTTCACTGCAGACGTGATGGTGATGGTGGTCTATAGGACTGCATAACCCTCAGTCCACGTGTACATTTCCAGATTATTGAATTTTTTGTGTGATATTTATTGCACAGAACCTTTTCGTTGTATCAAATATTGTGGTAAAAAAAGTAACGTGTGTTTCAGCTATCGGTTATCAAAGTAGGAAATAAACAGCGGGCGTTCCTTTACCAGAAATAGAGGTGCCTTGCCAGGACAGGAAGGCAATAAGTAGACATAAATCGTCCATTTCTTTATAACCTTAATGATGGCCCCCTTTAACCTTTATAACCTTAATGATGGCCCCTTTAACCTTTATAACCTTAATGATGGCCCCCTTTAACCTTTATAACCTTAATGATGGCCCCTTTAACCTTTATAACCTTAATGATGGCCACTTTAACCTTTATAACCTTAATGATGGCCCCTTTAACCTTTATAACCTTAATGATGGCCCCTTTAACCTTTATAACCTTAATGATGGCCACTTTAACCATTTCATTAGATATTTGGTTGACATTCACTTCTACTAGAAATAATTGTATTGCCTCACGGACGATATTTTGTATAACACCTGCAAGTATTTTTGCAACCACACATTACAACGAATTCATTTTACATTACTTTCACTTGGTCCTTCGCAGAGCAGAAGATCTTTGAATCCAACATTCACTGAATCCCCAAATGTGCGCAGGTGTGCGTGTTAAGTTGTGTTTGCAACGCAGTGAGAAGCAGCTTTTGTGTATGGCTATAACAAAAACTATCTGTTTGAGAACATAAATTTCTTTTCACACAAAAAACTTTTTATCGCCATGTAATCACAGCTCTATATATTTCGATATATATATATTTCGATCACTGCAGCTTAAGGATGTCTGACATTTTATATTCATCAGTCTCAGTGTGCAGCTGGAGGTTTCAAATCTTTATGGAGCGATCCACTGGCTGCCGTGCCATTGGTGCTATGCATGATGATTTGCCTTACTTTCATTTCTCTTTGTCCATGTTTCGTGGACAATCCGCCCCCAATAAATCGTGCTATTCATAACTGCCCGCTGACTGTATTGTGCAGCTAACGATGACTTATTTGTCACTCATGCACTGCCACTGATGACTCCCCTCCGGCACCTCACCTCGCCTCCGTTTAGGGCCTTGTAATGACTACGAGTGTATAGACATCGCTACTGTACTAAGTTCATCATTTTACATCACAAAGGACTGACCAAGGGCAAAAAAAAATATGTTCTCTCATCCCCCCGTCCCTCGTGATACAATTCGACCGTATTCAAATTTTCTACTCCGCCAGCTGTTGACGGCACATAAGAACTCATGTTTATAGTATTGATCAGAAGGATGACTCAGGATTAGGTATCGACCGATGTGTTTGGTGATTGTCTTGACAACGAGAATAATTATATAGTGATGAAATACGAGACCCCGTAACCTTGAGAAATGGATTTATTGGTTTGTTTGATCAGAAGAATGGTAAGAACAAAAGCTTTATACACACACACACACACACACACACACACACACACACACACACACACACACACACACACACACACACACACACACACACACACACACACCACACACACACGTACACACACACACACCACCACACACACACACACACACACACACACACACACACACACACACACACACACACACAACACACACACACACGTACACACACACACACACGTACACACACACACACGTACACACACACACACACACACACACACACACACACACACACACACACACACACACACACACGACAAACACACACACACGACAAACACACACACACAGACAAACACACACACACGACAAACACACACACACGACAAACACACACACACGACAAACACACACCTGCATCATCATCATCAAGCATCATCCTGCACCATGTTGGAGCATCCCTGCAGCTTACACACAACAGTGCACTTCAACCCATTCAGTATGCAGGAGCAATCTGACGGTCGACACGTCCTTCTGCATGTGCATGAGATGAGATTCAAGACGACATCTGGAGCTGGTAGACCCGCCATCCATCGGATTTTGAGCGAACCGCCATCATCGAGTTCCCAGCCATGTCCTGCTGATGGTGCTGGGACGTCTGGCAGGTTTTCAAGGCTGCGTCGCCAGATAGCCGCCTGATAGTTGGCCCTAAGCGTATGCTGCATCAAGGAGTCTTCACAAGGCGGCAATTGTCCGATTCGATCTGGCCCTTCTTTGCACAGAACAGGGTGAACGGAGTGAATTAGCACCGACGATCTTCGTGTTCCTGGGCGTACAGCTGACCACGTAAAGGGCCTGAATGCTATTGAAGACGTCTGTTGGTACATTCCACGAAGATCCCAGATCTGTGAATGCTTGAAATACAGATCATTCGTTGCACAAAGCTTCAAAGCCTTTATCTTTCCTTTGGGCTAGCCAGAGCACTACACAGTGTCACACCCGCTCCATGCATGAAGCCCTGGCAATGCACTGCAAACTCCAGACCCCAATACCGCAGCCAACTTTCCAACGTCAATCATTCTGACTCGAACCTTTGTTCCTCGTCTGATGAAGAGTTTTGACTATCGATGGTTCTGCTGAGTTGAACAAGTTGGCTGCGGTATTGGGGTCCTGGAGTTTGCAGTGCATTGCTAGGGCTTCTGCATGGGCGGGTGTGACACTTTTTAGTGCTCTGGCTAGCCAAGGAAAGATAAAGGCTTTGAAGCTTGTGCAAGCGAATGATCTGTATCTTCAAGCATTCCAGATCTGGGATCTTCGTGGATGTACCAACCAGACTTCTTCAATAGCATTCAGGCTTCACGTGTCAGCTGTACGCCAGGAACACGAAGATCGTCGGTGCTAATTCACTCCGTTATCACATGTTTCTGTGCAAAGAAGGCCAGATCGAATCTGGACAATTGCCCCCTTGTAAAGACTCCTTGTGCAGCTACCTTAGGCCAACTATCAGGCGGTATCTGGCGACGCAGCCCTTGAAAACCTGCCAGACGTCCCAGCACCATCAGCAGGACATGGCTGGAACTCGATGATGGCGGTTCGCTCAAAATCCGAGGATGGCGGGTCTACCAGCTCCAGATGTCGTCTTGAATCTCATCTCATGCACATGCAGAAGGACGTGTCGACCGTCAGATTGCCCTGCATACTGAAGGGGTTGAAGTGCAACTGTTGTGTGTAAGCTGCAGGGATGCTCCAACATGGTGCAGGATGATGCTATCGTGGCTCAGGTAAACCCAAAGACTCTGATGGCGACTCTGATGATTAACTTTGTGTGCACTGTATATTGTATAGCATATGTTGTTTTTCTATTATAATGCAGGCCAAATTGCCTGAAATCTTTATAGACATAAACGGTTTTAGCAAAATGTATAATTTGGAAGATCATACCGGTGTTATTTGACTAAAACATGACTGTTCAATGATACCAATCCGCTTGCTTATTAGGAATATACATCGTATGGTGTTAAAATCAGCTCCATCGTCTTTCCAAACTCTAGTAATGAATAATTAATATAATTGGGCGGCCATTTGAAATCCAAGATGGCCACCAAAGTTGCAGATTTCCTATGTAACAATTTCCGCCTGCTTATTAGATATCGTATGGGGGTTAAAATCCTCTCCGTACGACATTCCTAACTTGCGTTAAACGTCAGAATAGTAATGCCACGGCGGCCTAAGTCATTTTATGCCTCTTTACATATATTTGTTGTAAACTCGGTGGATGATATGTTGTACTTGTTGAAATTATTTTTATGACAGATAACGGTGTAGCAAAATGCATAATTTGGAAAATCATACCATGTTGTTTCACTAAAAAAATACAAATCTAAAAAATAAAATATTGAAAAATATATGATTTTTTTTCTCGATAATTGATTTTTATAATAATTAATCTATAACAAAATGCTTCATATTATTTTTTATTTAGACGGTACACATTGGACGTATATTTAGTCGTCAACCGCACATCGATAGCTAGTATAGAAGTCGTGCAACACATCAATGTGCAATGATACACGATACACGTGCAACAATGTACCCCACCAAATGGGCATTTTCGAGCTGGGTGGTTTCAAAGATGGCGTCCATCCGGGCACTAAGCTACCGTTCTCAGATGTCCATCATGCATTTTCTGATACCTGAGATATTGCCCTAATGGAAAATCATAATGAGAATTACTCCCCCCGCCGGAGCATTCACTTCAAAATATGGCCGGTTGGCTCAAGGACTAATAGTAACAGAGGTTCTTTTGGTGTTCACAGGCAGACGAGGCACAACACACAGTGAGGAAGACAGCACAGGAGGCCCACTAACTCCTTCCTCTTCGCATGGCATTTGAGTGAGTACAGATCTAAGGTTTTTGTTGATATCTTCGGTATTATTTCAGATGAACACCGAATTCACTTTGGTGGACGAAACAATTTTTTTCTGGTGAGTTTTGATGTGTTTTGAATGAATCTGCTAACCGTTTCTGTCGCAATTATTTGTTTTTTTGTTTTGTTAGGTAAAGGTTTTTTTTTTTTTTTTTTTTTAAGTTAGGTAAAGGTTTGGTTAGGTTAGGTTAGGGGTTAGGTTAGGTATTAGTCCCGTCTTCTGATCACTTCTTGTAGTTACTTTTCCTTTAGTCAGTCTTTCTTAGTCACCAAATCTTTCGTTTCCTTTAGGGCCGTCCTTTTTGTCACTCTTCCTTTAGTCACTTCCTTTAGTCATTCACTCTTTCTTAGTCACTCTTTCGTTTCCTTTAGTCACAGTCCTTTATCGTCCTTTCTTTTGTCCACCCTTTCGTTTCCTTTAGTCACAGTCCTTTAGTCAGTCTTTCTTATTCACTTTTCGTTTCCTTTTCCCCGTCNTGAGCAGTGAAGTGTAACCGAGGGGGGAGGGAGGGAGGGAGGGAGAGATGTTGTGAGGCAGTGAAGTTGTTAAACCCACAGGAGGGAGGAAGGGAGGGAGGGACGGAGAGGGGATGTTTTGAGGCAGTGAAGTTGTTAAACCCACAGGAGGGAGGGAGGGAGAGGGGATGTTGTGAGGGAGTGAAGCTGTTAAACCCACAGAAGCTCGCCGTCCAGGGTGGGTGACAGGACAGGTAAAGAATAGATAGTGCCCACGAGGATTCTTTAATCGCGTGCCAGGGACGTAAAACCGAGCGCCTAACTTCTGATCTTTCTATTATTTCTGGTTGGGGCAAAGCAAACCTTGTTTTGTTCAATGCCTCAAAAACCCAATTTCTTCACCTATCTACTCGACAAAACCTACCAGCTAACTATCACCTCTTCTTCAATGACACTCAACTGTCTCCTTCTTCTACAATGAACATTCTAGGACTATCCTTTACTAAAAATCTGAACTGGAAATCTCACATCTCATCTCTTGCTAAAACAGCTTCTAAGAAGTTAGGTGTGCTGTGGCGTCTGCGTCCTTTTTTTTCTCCCTCCTAATTGCTTGCTCTCTACAGGGGCCTTATCCACCCATGTATGGAGTATGTCTCACATGTTTGGGGAGGATCCACTCATACAGCTCTCCTAAACAGGGTTGAGTCAAAAGCTTTTCGTCTCATCAACTCCTCTCCTCTGACTGACTGTCTTCAATCTTTAAATCACCGCCGCAATGTTGCTTCTCTTGCTCTCTTCTACCGTTATTTTCATGCTCACTGCTCTTCTGAACTTGCTAACTGCATGCCTCCCCCACTCCTGCGGCCTCGCTGCACAAGACTTTTTACTCATTCCCATCCCTATTCTGTCCATCTTCCTAATGCAAGAGTTAATCAGTATCTTTACTCTTTCATCCCTCTTACTGGTAAACTCTGGAACTCTCTTCCTGTTTCTATTTTTCCACTTTCCTATGACTTAAATCTTTTCAAAAGAAGAGCAACAAGACACCTCCCGAACTAAACTGGCCTACCCCTTTGTTTTTATTTTATTCTCTTACTATCTTCTTTATAGGGACTGGCAACTCAGCGGGCTTTGTGTTACCCATTTTTGTTGTGCCCTTGGCCAGATCCCTGTGATGTAAAAAAAAAAAAAAAAAAAAAAACCACGACGACGCTTCATTTGAATTCTCAGCAATGAACATTTTTACCACGAAAACACCCAGTAGTAATTATGAGCTTCCGATTTTGTGCATCTTATTTCCTCTTTCTCGCTTTCATGGTTATTAAAATCTTAAAAGTCTTGTTTAGAGATCCAATGTGACTCTCATTAACATCTCGTACTTCACTTCACTTTAATTTCAGCATACATTCTCTTAACTTGGGTCCTTTTGATGATAGCCATGGCACAAAATAGCTGTGAATTGGATGCAAGGAATATGTGATGAAAAGGAAGCAGTTTGGAGAGGTATGAGTTTTAATTAATGCAGGTTTGTAGGCGCACATTGAGACGTAGGACAGTATACAGCACAGGGAAAGGCTTGTGTTGTGCGTACCTCGAGAAGCAGTCTGTCGTCATATATAGTTTGTGGTACTTTGATTAATGTTGTCGCCAATGATTGTTTAAGAAACCTTCTGAATTAAATTCTTCAGTCTCATGGCCTTAAAATGCTGCAATCGAAGAGGTGAACTGGCTTAGGGAAGAGAACTTATTAGAAGAGGTGAACTGGTGAACGTTATCTTTCTAAGTCTTCTCTTATATCCTCACTACTCGAGACCAGGGAGAGTTTACACTATAATGATGAAACATTGCACTAAAGATAAAATAACAAACTGTGTGTGTGTGTGTGTGTGTGTGTGTGTGTGTGTGTGTGTGTGTGTGTGTGTGTGGTGTGTGGTGTGTGGTGTGGTGTGGTGTGGTGTGTTGTGGTGTGTGTGTGTGTGGTGTGTGTGTGTATTT
>JACEEZ010020638.1:57500-67500 GCA_016584305.1 Chionoecetes opilio | reverse complement strand
TCTCTTCTCTCTCTCTCTCTCTCTCTCTCCCCTCTCTCTCTCTCTCTCTCTCTCTCTCTCTCTCTCTCCTCCCCTCTCTCTCCTCTCTCTTCTCTCTCTCTCTCTCTCTCTCTCTCTCTCTCTCTCTCTCTCTCTCTCTCCTCTCTCTCTCTCTCTCTCTCTCTCTCTCTCTCTCTCTCTCTCTCTCTCTCTCTCTCTCTCTCTCTCTCTCTCTCTCTCTCTCTCTCTCCTCTCTCTCTCTCTCTCTCTCTCTCTCTCTCTCTCTCTCTCTCTCTCTCCTCTCTCTCTCTCTCTCTCTCTCTCTCTCTCTCTCTCTCTCTCTCTCTCCATAATCTTCGATAGGCTTCCGCCAACACTTGAAGAAAGCTTATTTCATCCCTTCCATTACGCTACAACACATTTTCTATCCCCACTACATAACACGCTCCTTTCCACCCGACACAAGATATTTTGTACATAACCCCAAGCACCGCTTTGGCATTACGCATCACGCAGGTCACAACCCTGTTACAGCGTAATATTAAATCCCATTCCAACCCCGTCCCCTTCCGACCCCCTGTACCCCTCCCACCCCCAGCCCCCCTCACACCCCCAGCCCCCCTCACACCCCCAGCCCCCCTCACACCCCCAGCCCCCCTCCAACTCCCAGCCCCCCTCTACCTTCCACGAAGTGCTTCTAATGAATCTATTTTTTTCTCATTATTATCGCAGTGGGACGTTATCCAGCCCAGGATTTGCTCCTCGCCTCCCATGACTCGCCTCGCCTGATCCTAATACTCATTTCTAAGGTCAGTGAGTGTTCATTATTGCTCTTCAGACAACTTTTGTGTTATTTTATTTTGTTACCTCTTTGTCTTCCGCACCGTCGTGGCGAGATATGTGACCTCTATGCAGTGTCTCTGCGGTTGGAAAACTACATGAAGCCTCGCAATGCCTCCTTTGTGGCTGCTCAAAGAAAGCCATCGCGTGCAGCATGCAAGGCTCTGCAATGCTGTGTCCGTGTTCTGGGTCGCCTACACCCACGCAGCACGGCAGCGACAGAGCCAGCAGCTGGTAATGCGGTCGCCCTATAGACAGGAAAACGCTTAGAAGTTAGAGCACATAGAGCACGATGTATGGGTAAGTCTGGAACCTTGCACACCACACATCCCAACCCCTTGCTTAAGGAGGAGAGTAACTGCCCTCATTGGTATGAGAAAACTTTACAGGTCTGAGTGAACCTCGAACCTACAACCTGCTGAATTGAGGCGAGGACGCTATTTACTATATAGATTATCGGACATTGTGTGTGTGTGTGTGTGTGTGTGTGTGTGGTGTGTGTGTGTGTGTGTGTGTGTGTGTGTGTGTGTGTGTGTGTGTGTGTGTGTGTGTGTGCTGCAATTTATAGTGTCACAATTTATGATACATTGACCTCCTTTTTTCCTCCTTCTCCTTTATCACCGCCACGATCGAGACTCCAGGAAATAAGTTTGCAGGCAGCAGTGAGGTGCCTCGCCAAGGCTAGGTGAGGGAGAAAGGCTGGACGCGGCACGGGCAGGGAGGGAGGGCTTGGTTGGTTTGCGTTAGAAGGGGAAACCGCTGCCCAGATAAACTCTTGATATCGGCCAAAATCTGTAGGGAATGAAGGCGTGTGCTGCACTAGGTCCTTTTCCTTATTATGTGGATTATTTTCTTATTTTGTGGAATATTAAGGTTGATTTAGTGCCTAGAGAGGACCAGCTACACATTACCACAAGTCAGGCATTTTTCTGGTTAAGCTCGATAATGATGGGACTTTGTTGTACTAAAAAGACAAAGTTTCCCCATTCTGAGGATCAAAGTCAGTGGAAGTTTTGGTATCTGAAATTCTGAATATGGATTAGGTATCACGAGAGACTCATGAAACTCTTGGCAAAATATCTCACCGATCGTGAAAAAGTATCTTGTTTCTATCAGATATCGGAATACACATCACGTAAAGAGGAAGGCTGAAGTACTGAAGGCTGAAAGTGGGCGTGTTGCTATGTAGGGGCGTGTTTCTCTGTAGGGATGTGTTGCTATGTAGGGGCGTGTTTCTATGTAGGGGTGTGTTGATATGTAGGGGTATGTTGCTATGTAGGGGAGTGTTGCTATGTAGGGGTGTGTTGCTATGTAGGGGCGTGTTGCTATGTAGGGGCGTGTTTCTATGTAAGGGAGTGTTGCTATGTAGGGGAGTGCTGCTATGTAGGGGAGTGTTGCTATGTAGGGGCGTGTTGCTATGTTGGGGTGTGTTGCTATGTAGGGGGAGCGAAGTTGTCACCAAGCCAAGACGTCCTTGTCACTCAGCAGCAGGGAGGGTCACGTATGCAATACTTGTGAATGTTCCTTGTATTTACTGGAGCCTTAACGTAAGTCAGTGGTGGTGTGCGGCGCTTCTGAGGGACTTGCTTCACCTTGTCTTGATAGCCTGGACGAAGTATCCGACACGCGGCCACTCACCCAGGATTCAACGCAGAGAATGTTGTTCCTTTTTTTTTTGTCATTGTTTCAAGATAGTTATTCCGCGCATCGCTCAGAGCTTTACTATTTCAACTTACCTATTATTACCTCTCCATCAGCCCCTCTCGCTGCCTCTCTTGTACTCGTACATAGCTTGTTTTTTTAAAGTATGGTAGCTACTGTCTTTTAATCTAAATGAGTACCATGCGTTATATGTCAGCCAATTTGTTGTGATGAATTGATTTTTGAGGTTAAGGTGACGCAACTACTTTTAACCCTGATAAAGAATGAATTGCAATATCTCGGTTCATATACATATAGTCCTTATCTTGATTAAATAACTGTATCATACATCGATTTATTGTGATAAAATCAAAGTTATGTAGTAAGATGCATGCATCTAACCTTACTAGTCATGCTTATACCATTATCAAAGCAGAAAATTAAATTAAAATTAAAATTAAAGAATTAAGAAAATTAAAAAAATTAACAGAAAATAAAAAATAAGAAATAATATTAAGATAGTGTATATTTGTTAAACCTGTCAGATATAATCTTTTCTTCTTATTTACCCATCATCAAGCCTTCGTCTCACTACCCTGATTATCCCCTAACTCAATCCAACCCGCCTTCATGCACCAGACACTCCACCAAGTCTCCTGACCAATCCCTCGCCCACCATACCTTGCAATTAGACCATTTCTACTCCATCACCACACTCGCCAAAGCATCCCATCACTCTCGGACACTCGCCAAAGCATCCCATCACTCTCGGACACTCGCCAAAACATTCTATCACTCTCGGACACTCGCCAAAAGCATCCCATTTACTCTCGGACACTCGCCAAAACATCCCATCACTCTCGGACACTCGCCAAAGCATCCCATCACTCTCGGACACTCGCCAAAGCATCCCATTACTCTCGGACACTCGCCAAAGCATCCCATCACACTCGGACACTCGCCAAAGCATTCCATCACTCTCGGACACTCGCCAAAGTATCCCATCACTCTCGGACACTCGCCAAAGCATCCCATCACTCTCGGACACTCGCCAAAGCATCCCATCACTCTCGGACACTCGCCAAAGCATCCCATCACTCTCGGACACTCGCCAAAGCATCCCATCACTTTCGGACACTCGCCAAAGCATCCCATCACTTTCGGACACTCGCCAAGGCATCCCATCACTTTCCGACACTCACCAAAGCATCCCATCACTCTCGGACACTCACCAAAGCATCCCATCACTCTCGGACATTAGACAAAGCATCCCATCACCTTCGGACACTCGCCAAAGCAGCCCATCACTTTTGGACACTCGCCAAGGCATCCCATCACGTTCCGACACTCGCCAAAGCATCCCATCACTTTCGGACACTCGCCAAGGCATCCCATCACTTACGGGCACTCGCCAAAGCATCCCATCCCTCTCGGACACTCGACAAAGCATCCCATCATTTTTGGACACTCGCCATAGCATCCCATCACTTTCGGACACTCGCCAAAGCATCCCATCACTCTCGTACGCTCGCAAACCAGCTCCTTCCCTCACCTTTACACATCAGTCTTCCTTCACCCACCAAACCTCTCCACATTCAGAAGCCCTTCCGTGTTCCTACCTTCACCGCCTCTAAAGCATGTCCTTGATGTTCCTAACCGGCTTATACACATTGTAGGCAGTCACAATAAGATTAATAATACGACTAAATATGGCAAAAAAAAAGCTTTGCAAATTGTTGACTACAATCCAATGTCTTACTTTATGAGAACTATTGATAAAGGTTTAAAGCTGTTTATTTTTTCCTTTTTACCGCCACGCCCCCTTTAGTAGCTGGTCCTTGCCTCCATGCCCTCCCTTCATTTCTTCAACCAAAATATTTCAAAATAATCCTCAGTCAGAAAATGCGTGTATTTAACACTTTTATTGCGCTCATACTTTTTCATGAACTTGAACTTGGACCGTACGTGTTTGACCGACTTACGCTTTTTTTAGAAAACATGTTTTGTTGTACGTCCGTTGCCATTCTTGCGGAAACCATCACCAACGGTCTGTGACTTTTGGTTCGCGAGTTGCTAGGTATGGATTTTACGGTTTTTTCTTTGTTACGAATTTATGCGACTTTTGTCGGCCCAATGACCGTTAACCTATTTTGATCTACGTACAATTACTATCTTTTGGCTGTGAAGTATAAACGTTCTACCACTTACGGTTTGGGAGTTAAGAGTAGAATTTTAGGTTACGGGTTTTCCAGATCCAAAAATATTCCTTATTGGGGAAATTATATAGAATAGCAATTATTTATACGGTTATTATACACAATTAATATTTAGATCTTTTTCACGTATATATGTAAATAAAAAATATCATATTATCTGGCGGCAAAACTCCTCAAAATTGGGTGGTGAAAACTGACATAAACAAGTTAGGTATGGCTTTTCTGACCCAGGTTTAAGATCTGCGACGTCGCAGATCTTAAACAAGTTAAGTATGGCTTTTCTGACCCAGGTTTCAGATCTGCGACGTCGTGCACAGCACGTCGCAGATCTTAAACAAGCTAGGTTATAGCTTTTCTGACCCAGGTTTAAGATCTGCGACGTGCGCAGCACGTCGCAGATCTTAAACAAGCTAGGTTATAGCTTTTCTGACCCAGGTTTAAGATCTGCGAGTTGCGCAGCACGTCGCAGATCTTAAACAAGCTAGGTTATAGCTTTTCTGACCCAGGTTTAAGATCTGGGACGTGCGCAGCACGTCGCAGATCTTAAACAAGCTAGGTGTGGCTTTTCTGACCCTGGTTTAAGATCTGAAACGTGCGCAGCACGTCGCAGATCTTAAACAAGCTAGAAACGATTTTGTATAGGAAGTGAGCTTTCCGGCGTCTGGCGGACTTAATGTAGGTGTTACGGCAATGGAGAGGGCACAATTCCGATAGAATTTTCTGCGCTCTACAACTTTGTCCTCAGTAAAATTTACCGAATCTCGAACGTAAGAGGCTTTTCTTTGAGTTTAAAGTGAAATGGGGTGGCTTTCAGGTGAGCCTCGTGGCGTCTGGCGGACTTAGTGTAGGTCTGAATAAAATTTTTAAGGGCACACTTCCGATAGAGTTTTGCCCTCTACAACATTGTCTTCAGTGAAATGTTTTGAATCTCGAACCTAAGTCGCTTTTCTGTACGAAAAACACCCCTGAGCCTGCCCCGCCCCACCCCGCATAAATCCGTCCCTATCTATCTATCTATCTATCTATAATAATATTAGCGAAAGTGTGTCTGTCTGTCTGTCTGTTGTGTGTGTGTGTGTGTGTGTGTGTGTGTGTGTGTGGTATAGGTTCCGCCCCCCGTGGCCCAATCCCATCATATGGCACATTTTTGGAACTAGGTCGACCAGGGGAAGGTTTTAAGCCCACTTACGAGATGTTCCGATCACTTTTTGTCGTCTTCTTTTTTAGCAGTCTATTAGCGAGAATTGTGAAAAAAAAGTGGGTTGCGCGAATTGAGGAAACCTTGATGTAGGGTGATGGGTAATGGGTGAGTGAATGGGTAGGGTGATGGGTAATGGGTGTGGGGTGATGGGTGAGTGAATGGATGGAGGGTGATGGGTTGGGGTGATGGGTGATGGGTGAGGGAATAGGTGGGGGGTGATGGGTAATGGGTGAGTGAATGGGTGTGTGGTGATGGGTAATGGGTGAGTGAATGGGTGGGGGGTGATGGGTAATGGGTGAGTGAATGGGTGGGGGGTGATGGGTAATGAGTGAGTGAATGGGTGGGGGGAATACATACATTTCTACATCCATGATTGCAGGAAAGTTAGAAGGGGCTATCTGGAGAGTCTGTGTTTGGTGGGCCGAAGGCCCACCAATAGCCCTCCGCAGGAGCTAGCCAAAAAGTCCGCCCGGAGGGCGGCTTTGCGGCTAGTATATATATATAATATCGGAACCTGAGCTGAGATTTAGACCGTCTTTTGCGTGCTGCAGCGTTTATTTGAAATGTAACGGCCTACAGTTGTTATACATGTTTTGTTGTACGTCAAAATTGAAGTTCTAAAAAGCCGTCCGAATTGCTCTGTAAATTTCTTTTCTCGAGTTGCCAAGTATGGATTTTACGGTTATTTCGTTGTGACGAGTTTTTGCGACTTTTGTCGGCCAAATGACCGTTAACATATTTTGAGCAACGTAGGGTTTAATATCCTTTGTCTGTCAAGTACAAACGTTCTACGACTTACGGTTTGGGAGTTAGAGTATGAATTTTACCGTACGGTTTTTCCCGATCAACAAATATTCATTATTGGGGAAATTATATAGAATATCAATTATATATACCGTCATTATACACAATTATTACCGAGATCGTTTTTACGTATATATTTAAATAAAATATATCATAGTTCTTTCTCCCGTATAAAGGCATACAAACATTATTCCATCTCATCTAACATTCATCACTGTGAAAATTACATAAAGTAACAAATATTTACAATGTCATTATACACAATTATTACTGAGAAAATTTTTACGTATATATGTTATTAAAAAATTACACTTTTTCTGACTGCAAAATTCCTCAAATTTTTGACCTCATTTAGTTTTTGGCCTCTTCCGACTAAACTATTGATCTAAACAGAATAGGGACCTTAATAATTTTTGTCCAGTTCGACGAGATATACGCAATGGCATAGTCAGTTTAGTCCTAACAGGTCACGTTCTCGAGATATTTCGTTTTTATTTGTTTTTAGAAAACATTGATTTGTGGTCTTATTTTTGCATGCATTTTACTTTGGCGTATATCACTGGCTCGACCTTCAAGAGCTGCATCTTTTATGTTCTATACCATTTTTTGGGCGAAAATATATATTTCCCAATTTGGATGAAACTCGATTTATAAGGGCTTCTACTGCAGGCAATCACGAATCTGGTCTTTGTTTGCCAATATTTGATTAGAAAAGCAATTTCTTCCCTCTGTAAGCTTATTTACACCCTATAAATGCATACATACATTACTCCATCTCCACTAATATTAATCACTGGTAAATTTACATTGAATAACAAGTATTTAAATCGTCATTATACACAATTATTACTGAGATAATGTTTACGTATATAGGTAAATAAAACATTTCACTTTTTCTGGCTGCAAAATTCCTAAAAAAACTGCCTCATTTGGTTTTTTGCATTTGCCGACTAAACTATTGATCTATAAAGAAAATAGCCTTAAATAATTTTTGTCCAGTTCGACGAGATCTACGCAATGGCATAGTCTGTTTAGTCCTAACATGTCACGTTCTCTAGATATTTTTTTTCTTTTTTTCTCCCATATTTTGCGGATACGTGACACAACACACTGCGTTGGCTTGCATGCTTGTTGCTCTTGGGTATACCCAACACATTTAATTAGATCACGTGTAATATAATAATAATAAAAATATTATCAACAATAATAATGATGATCACTATAATGATACTGATGATAATAATAATAATGATAACAATAATAATAGTAATAATATTAACCAAAAATAATATTGGAATAGTCTACTGAGTTAGTGAAACATGGTGGTAGGACGGCACCGCAGAGTTTTTCACCCGTACTTCTCTGTACCGACTTCGCTCACCATCGCGAGCGAGCTTTATGTTGAAGCGAAGGCCGATCTTAAAGTTAAATACTTGACAGTTCTTCCTTTTTCTCTCTTGGCTCAAGCCCCCCTGGGTAAATACTCGCGCCCCCCTAAGGGAGAGCGCCCCTTAGGTTAAGAACCGCTGGTTTAAAGGAAAGTGCGTATAGGGTGGAATACTCAAGAATAAGAGGAATGTTGTGGTGCTGAAAATCGAGGATGGGGGACACCGGCAGCGAGGGAGACGAGCTGGAAGAATTGAGGGAAAAAATGAGTTTGGCGGAGAACGAGTCAGGAAGAGCTGGGCAAAGTAGGACAAGGTAAAGGACAGGAAGAAAATATCGGCCACATGCGTTCCCTTGTTGTATCCTGGAACGAACACAGCCAGCCAGGACGTTTCCACAAAGAGACTGAGGGTACATATTGTCCAACTGACCACCACCAGTCAAGAATTCTTAAGAGGCAGCCCAGCCCAGAAGGAAAATTTAAACAACGTTTAGAATTTATGGAAATACCAAAGATAGGAGAAAAGAAAAAAAAGGAAGCAAAAAATGCAGAAAAAGTTTTGAGGACAGAACTATGATGAAATAAGGAGGACGAAAGAATGACCAGAGGCGAAAAAGAGAGAAGAAGTAAGGGAGAACAGCAAAGAGAGGATAAAATGAGGGGAAGGCTGAGGGATAAGGATACGTCTGTACATTCACTTAGGGAAGAGTAGGGACGGAGATTAACAATTTCGTTGAAACTGTGTCGCTAGAAACAAGAAATCACCTGCTAATGAAGGATGAGGGGAAGGTAAGGCACGCCAATTAAGTGACGAGGCGACATGAAGAACTGAGGAACGAGCACAAAAACCTGCAATGTGAGAGAGAGAGAGAGAGAGAGATAGATAGATATGAGAGAGAGAGAGAGAGGGAGAGAGAGAAGAGAAGAGAGAGAGAGAGAGAGGAGAGAGAGAGAGAGAGCGAGAGAGAGCGAGAGCGAGAGCTCGAGAGCGAGAGCGAGAGTGCGAGCGCGAGCGCGAGAGCGAGAGCGAGAGCGCGAGAGCTAGAGCGAGAGAGCGAGAGCGAGAGCGAGAGAGCGAGAGAGAGAGAGTTTGTGTGTGTTTATACCCAGTATCATGAATGCCAAACTCCTTGTGAGCCGCACTTAACAATTCGACACGCAATACGAACGTCAAGATCAGAGAAACAAACAGAGTAAATCAGAAGACTTGCATTGTTAACGCGGACTCCAGGAGCCCTGCAAACCAGGAGCTGAAACCCCAAACCGCTCTCCGTCAACCCACGAAAAAAGAAGCTAAAAGTAAACCCCACTAATTACTCTCGTCTCCTCGGTTTCTACTCTCTTCTAAACAAGTGCATATAGGTGCATCCACACAAGGCATTACGATGCGCATTATAATGCGCATCATAATGCTATATAATGCAGAGCCAGACGGCTACTGATGCGCGCATTACGTTGCAGAAATAGCCCGCGCTAGATTTACTTCCCGCATTACTTTCCCGCATCATTCAACACGAAAATCGAGTTCCAGCATTATAATGCGCATCGTAATGCGCATCGTAATGCCTTGTGTGGACACACACCCGTTCTGCATCACTTCCCGCATCACGTAATGCGCATTATAATGCGCATCGTAATGCCTTGTGTGGACGCACCTTAAGAGAAACATGTTGCATGATTCTGTATTTCACCACAGAGTAAGACAGACAACATGAAACTCAGTCCAGTTGTTTGGCCTTGAGCACCCCGCTAGGCCTCTAAAGTTACGAAAACGCCCCAAGTTTTCGAAGTATTTCAAGTTTAACCACAAAATTTCAGCAGTATTAGACGCCGGGAGAATTCCTCATGAGGGCAGTGATGGATTCTGAATTGAAGGCAATGGCTCGTATTTCCTCCTTTACGTTTTTTTTCTTTTTTTTTTTCTATCCTCCT
>JACEEZ010020638.1:32500-52500 GCA_016584305.1 Chionoecetes opilio | reverse complement strand
TCGCTCGTTTTTCAAGCAAGTTTTTCTCATTTAGTCATGATGCAAGAAGTTCTGAAGCCTTTTTTGATAGTCCCAAATCTCGTGCCAAATCCTTCATCTCATGCTGATCGAATCCCTTACAAACTGAGTCATCTTCAATTCCAAAATCTGCATCATTCCCTGTCAGGGGTTCTTCATCTTTATACAGATTTTAAAAAAGAGGGCATTTTGGCACAAAAAATGGCACGGGGGTTTTTCAGGGGGAATAAAGGCAGGGGACGTAAAGGAGGGACACGATACTCGTTTTACATTTGTTTTTCTTATTATACCCCTGAATTTTCACGGGAAAAAAAAGTAAAACAGTCTGTTTAATAATCTTTTGGCTCTCCCCAAAAACCCGGGTTTACCAAATCCCAAAACCCTTATCACGTTTTTCCCTTGGCCCAAATCGAAAAGCTTTCGACCCCCCGCTGCACCCCTGTGAGGAGCCCTCTTTTCATCTCATTTAAAACAAAAAAATAGTTGTAATTTGTACATGAACTGAATTGTATGTTCTAAACAGTCAATTACAATTAAAAAATACAAATTTTGTGTTTTTAAAGCAAAATTTACAATTTCAATTACAATTATTTGAAAATTTAAAATATCCCAATTAAAATTTTTAAATTTTAAAATTACCCAAATAATGGTAATTAATTTTTTTAAAAATTAAAATTAAAACCTACAAGACCCAACCCTGGTATACGTCACCCAAGGGGGTTCATTTTTTGTTTTATTAAATTTTTACTTATCCCAAAATACCCCCCTTTTACAACTCAGTTTACTTACATATTGTGAAAGGGTTTTTAAAGGGGGCACCCCCGGGGGCCTTTTTTATAGTTTTTTAAGGTTTCTTTGAATTTGAGTAAATTAAATTTTAAAAATTTCTTCCTTTTCCCCCCCCCTCTCTCTCTCCTCTTTTTCTCCCCTCTCTCTCTCTCTTTTCCCCTCTCTCTCTCTCTTTTCTCTCGCCTTTTTCTCTCTCTCTCTCTCTCTCTCTTTTTCTCCTCTTTTCCTCTCTCTTTTCTTCCCCTCCCCTCCTCCCCTTTTCTCCCCTCTCTTTTCTCCTCTCTTTTTCTTTCTCCCTTCTCTCTCTCTCTCTCTCTCCCTTCCCCTTCTCTCCTTTCCCCTCTCTTCTCTACCCCTCTCTCCTTCTCTCTCTCTTCCTCTCCTCTTTTCTCCCCTTCTCTTCTCTCTTTCCCCTCTCTCTTCTCCCCTCTTTTCTTTTTTCTTCTCCCCCTTTTCCTCTCTCTCCCCTCCTTTTCCCCCTTTTCTTTTCTCTCTCTCCAACTCTTTTCTCTCTCTCTCTCTCTCTCTCTCTCTCTATCTCTCTCTCTCTCTCTCCTCTCTCCTTTCTCTCTTCCCTCTCTCTTTCTCTCTCTCCCCTTCTCCCCTCTCTCTCCCTTTTTCTCTCTCTCTTTTCTTCTTTTCTCTCTCTTTTCCCTCTTTCTCTCCTCTTTCTCTCTCTCTCTTCTCTCTTTTCTCCCCTCTCTCTCCCCTCTCTCTCTCTTTCTCTCTCTCTCTCTTCTTTTCCTCCCTCTCTTCTCTCTCTCTCGCTTTGAGGGTGTGGAAACAATTTAAGGAGGTTTTACAAAAAGGAAAAAAACAAAAAATGCAGTTTCCAAGATGTAAAAAAAAAGCAGAAGGGGTTTGGATAGGTAAGATTTGGGTTTTAAATTTCTCAAAAATTTTTGATTCCCCAGTTCTTTGACAAAAGGGGAGTTTGAAGGGGGAAAGAAAAAAACCCCCTTTCCCCACTTATTGGTAAAATGAAATATCTAAATTCCACAGAGATTTAGTCGTTTAAAAGGTTTGGAAAAAAAGGAAAAGAAAAAAAACCCCGGGTTGAATAACAGTCGGGCAGTTCCCTAGGTTTTAATGTAAGGTACAATAAAAAAAGGGGGGACCCCACCCGCCTTTGGCCGGGCCCTGGGGCCTGCCGGGGTGAGGGTTAAGAAGGGTCATGGGGGCCAAACTCCACGGGCCAAACTTTGCGAAGTGCCCCGATCCGCCCGGGTGGTGATCTCCATCTGCGTGCAGGAGAGGGAACCCACGGGTGGCCTGGATAATTTGGGAGTTGTGAGGCAGTGAATACAGAAAGGAGTGGCCGGGGGGGGGGGGAAAAGTAGTAGTAGTAGTATTTATTTGGTAATAGTAGCGGGAAGATGGGGTGGGTGTCGCGGGGAGAAAGGAAAGATTAACAAGGGATTTTTAGAAACCTATTCAATTAAAAAAACATACTGTTTAAGTGTCTCGCATACTTTTTTTGCTCTACTCACCCGCAGAAAGAAGGGTCCCCACCTCCCGTTTTCACCCAACTCATGTCTCGGTTTCCCTTTGAAACCTAAAAAGGGCAAAAAAAGCTCAAAGTATACGGCACCTTCCTGGCGCAAAGATTTTTGAATGTGCGGGGAATAAGTGGTTTTCCATCCCTTAACGCCATAGGGGAAAAGACAAACAGATAGGAAGACAGACAGAAAAACGACAGAAGGGGATGGGGGAAAAGGTGGTAAGAGGGAAGAAATGGAAGTTCACCCCCCTAAAAACTCCAAGCTCTTGGGTTCCAAGATTGGGGAAACCCAAAATAGCTTTCTATTTTTTGATGGGCAGGTGCCCACTTTCTCAATAAAAAAGGCTGTTTAGATCCAAGCTCTTTTTTTTGTAATTTTAAAACCCAATTTAATATGAGGCCACACGTCAAAGCCGAGGTTTTTAAAGGAGTTTTACCAAGAGTACTAGGAAAAGCTAAGAAAGATTTTTTGGGCCTTCGGGTCACCGTACACAGGGTAAAATGGGTGTGGGGTTTCCCCCCGTATGAAGCCCCCCCAATGCACCGCAGGTGTTTCAAGATGCGCGGCCTTCAGCGTGGGGCCGAGGTGCTCCCCCGCACGAACAAGTAACGGGTAAAAAACAAGCTGGCTGGGGTTGGTGGCTGGACACCGTATCCCCTCACAAACGGGACGTGCACGCCCCCCCTTTCCCCCATCCTAAGGCTGTTCCCGCTGTTGGGAGAGGCGAGTACGAGGGGGTTTTTTTCAGCTTGCGAGGCCGTATGAAAAATTTGCTTAAAAAAGTTGGGGCCCATTCGGCTACCCCAAGGTTCATTGGGGGTTTGGGGGGGGGTTTTGCGTGGCGGTTTCCCTGTGGTGCTTTTGGCCCCCCCGTCAGCGGGTAAAGAAGAGCAGCCCCCCTTTGCGAAGGGATACTGGGGAAAAAAGTCGAGGAAGACAAGGAGTTGAGGTTTACTTGCAGCAAATTACAGAAAAAAAAAGGGAAAATGAGGATTGAAAAAAGACTTTAACATTTTAGGGTTGCAAGACCGAAAATAAATTTCTCCCGGTTTAAAGTGTACAGCAATAAAGATTTCCCCTACGTCAGGGGGGCGTAATCAGGGGCAGGCAGGAAATTATATAGCCGGGCGAGGGAAACTTCATGGGCCCAAAGGCGGGTTCCGCCCCGTCAGGAGGGGGCTAGGGAAGGGGAGGGAAGCGGTATAAAGGGTACTGTTTGGGGAGACGCCCTGCTGGTGCCGCTGCTAAGGAAGCCCCGGTATGGTGGAGCTGATGGGGTTTTGGGGAAAGTCCCGCGGTTGCGGGGTCGTGTGCCTGACCCCCCCCCGGGTTTGGGTTTCCCAGGAGAAGGGGGGGACCCATTACGATGAGTTGTACGTCAGTGTTCGGTGGGGGGGTTTTTGAGTGGGGTTTGTTTTTTTTCTCGCAGCGGCGGGGGGAGACCACGCCAGGGGGTTCCTTCACTGCGACATAAAACGGGACACATCACATTTAGGGAATGTTTGGGAGCCCGTATTCCACATAATGTTTCGGCATAGGATATCGCCAGGGGAAGTAGAAAGGATTTGATTTTGGGAAATTTGCTCGGGGCAGCAAAGGAGAGGAGGGGGGAAAAACGTATGCCGGGCCCCCGTGACGTGCGTTGCGTATCAGCCTGGGCCCAATTACGTAATACAAAATTCGCCACATAAATTTTCCGGAAAAAGACCGTTTTTTAACTATGCGAAACCGTTTGGGGTTTCGAGGGCCCCCCTCTTTCCTTTTGAATGGCCCAAACCTTTAAAGGCCCTCCCCAAAAAGTAACGCCGGAAACAGTTGAACAAAAAAATGATTTTGGGAAGCATAACCGAATCCGGATCCATGAAACCCCCCCCGCCCTTCAAACACCCGCCAACCCCTCTTCCCTTTCCCATCCCACCCCAACTAAAAGGGGAATGACAGAAAAGCGGGGCCCGGTCATTCAGAAACAACGCTCACCCTTTTATTTTTGGAAGGACCGTTAAAAAAAATTATAACAAGTCAGCCATGTTTGCATGGGTTTTTCCCCACACTGATCCTGCACCAAACCCCCTCAAGCCAAAACACCTTAAAGGGGATCCTCCGCCCCCCGGCAAACAGAACCGCGCCCCCGGGGGGAAACCCGGGCTGCGCGGTTTGTACGTCATTTCCCCTTTTCGTCTTTTGGCCACCGTCCCGGCCTCCCCCAAAAAGTGCCGGATGGGTTTGGTGTGGTAATAAAAGGAACAGGGGGGCTTTTTCTTTCCTTATCCCTTAAAATTTTGCCCCATCCAGTTCCAGGGGACAGGGCGGGCTGATTTCGGACGCTGTCTTGCAGAGCAGCACGGTGCAGGGGGTTTTGCAGAGGAGTGCCAGGGCCGGGAAAGGAAAGGCAAAAGCGGAAACCCCCCAAATTTAAAAGGGCGTACTGTCTGTACCGCCGCAAAGTACAACCAAGGCCATGAGGGGAATGGAGCGTTTTCCCCAACGGGGAAACTGCCAGGGCTGGGTGCTCAAACCTTGCACTACCTGGCGGGCCCCCCTTTTTGCAGGCCAAAAGGGGCCAGGTGCGGGCCCCAGCAAAGGCCCCCAGCATCACGACGGGCGCCCTTGGCCCCTTTTGGAACGCGGAAATCAACAAGGGAGAAGGGAAGAGTTTTTGGCGGGCAGCGTGCACGCTTTTGGCAGGAGATGGGGGTAACCCTACGGGCCCTGAAAGCGAGGGAAAGAACAAGGGCCCACCATCACGATGGGGGACGCCTTTAGGGAAAGGGGGAGGGACACAAAACCGCCACGCTCCTTACAAAAAGCGGAAAAAAACACTGTTTTTGGGCCCCCTGGACAAGGGTTGGACCCCCCAAACGAAGGCCTGTGGAGCCCGGGGCGGAGTGTGCCCCTCCCAGAGGCGGGAAAAGAGGAAGAAAGGCAAGTAAACCAAGGGGAAGGGACCCCACAGCGGCCCACCAGCCTTGCTGCAGGGGCCCCTGCGGGGGGGCTCAGAAGCGCGGCCTTAAAGGGTTGAGGCCGGGGCGTGTTCAGCACGCCACAAGTCACGGTGACAACAAGCTGGCTGGTGGGGATGTCTGGACACCATTTTGCCTCCCCAAAACGACAGGGCACGCCCCCCCCCTTTATCCTAAAGCTGTTCCCCGCTTTTCGGAGCCCCCCGTTTGTACGAGAGGCGTTCCAGCTTTACAAAGCCCTGTGATTACATTGCTTGAAAATTTGGGCCATTGAAAACCCGAGCGTTCATTGTGTGGCGGGCCCGGGTCGTGCGATGGCGGTTTTCCTGTGGCCGCTGGGGGCCCCCCCGTCAGCAGATAAAGAAGAAAGCCCGGGCCTTGCGAAAGTACTGAGGAAAATGTAGAGGAAGACAAAAGCTTTAGGGTTTTCTCGCAGAGAATTACCTAAGAAAAAAATTAAAAAAAGAGGGTTTGAAACAAGACTTTTTAAAATTTATGGGCTGCACTGACGAAAAAAGGGGAAAATAAATTTTCCCGCCGGATATGGGAAAGCAATAAAAAACCCTTTTACGGTCAGCATTTTGGATTTTTTTAAACCGCCGGAACTATTTTAGGTTTGGGGGGACGGACACTTTCCCGGGCCCAAAGGCCCGATTGGCTCCGTCAGGAGGGTGGTTATGAAGGATGGGGGCGGTGGTGGAAAGGTTTCTGTTTGGGGGAGAAGACCTGGTGGGGCCGCTGCTAAAGGGAAAATCGGCATGGTGGAGCTGCATGGGGGGCGGGGTCCGCGGTGCTGGCCGGTGCCTGTCCCCCCCGGCGTTTGGGCCAGGAGTATGGGGGGGACACACTTTCGACGGGGTATGTTTGTCAGGGTTTGGTGGAGGGCTTTTTTAGTTTGGTGATTTTATCTCGCAGCGGTGAAGGGGGGTCCACGCCAGGGGGGTCCTTCCCCGCGACAAAAATCAGAAAAACATCACATTTTTGGAATGTTTGTAGCCCGTATTCCACATCATTTTACTTCGGCTAGAAAATCGCCAGGGGCAGTGCAAAATAGTAATATTGGGTTAGTTTCGAGGAGCGAAGGAAGGAGGCGGAAAAAGTAGGCCCCGGGCCCGGGTTTTGACGTGCGTTTTCGTTTTTCACCCTGGTTATTAGTAATACAATATTTGCCACATGATTTCCTGGGAAAGGGGCGGAATTTTTATAGTAGGAAAACTGCTTTGGGGTCCCATTTCGACCCCCCCTCACCCAAATGGCCCCCAAAAAAATTTAAGGTTCGCCGGAAAGTTAACGCCGGAAAAGTAGAATGAAAAAATTTAAAATTTAAGAAAAAACGAATCCGCATTCCCCATGGGAACGCCCCCGCCTTCGAAAAAACCCCCACGCCTCCTCCCCCTTTCCATCCCCAGCCACTCAAGAGAAAGATCAGCAAACGGGGGGTCAGGTAATTCAGCCCCTACGCTTTTTTCTCCTCTCTTGGGGAAGGGCCCTTAAAAAACTAACAAAAAGTCAGCCTGACTGCATGTGTCCCCACCCCTGGTCCCCCCACTGACAAACCCCCACAGCCTCCAACACAAATTTGATGGGCCCTCCGCACCCCCGCGGACTACAAACCCCTTCCCCCCATGGGCAGGGACGCGCACGGCTGTACGGGCAGTCACCCTGCGTCTCCGCGTCAAACCCTGCTGGGGCCCGCCAAACTGCCGGAGTGTGCGTGTGGGTCAAGGGAAGCGGCGCCTTTTCTTTCCCCATCGCCTAAACTACGACCATTTAGCTTTCCCGAGGGCAGCGGATGTGATTTTGGACGCTGTCTTGCAGAGCAGCAAGGGCAGGTGGTGCAGACGGGTGTGCCACGGTGCTCAAGAAGGCACAGCGGAAAACGCCTGGCACTGAAGGGGGTACTGTCTGTACCCGCCCCCAAAAAAAACACAAGGCCATCGGAGCCTGGAAAGTCTTCGGGAGGGGGAAAAATGCCCGGGGGCTTTATGCTCCCACCTGCACTTCCTGGCGTCCCCCCCGGCTGCAGGGCCCAAACCCGGGGCAGAAAAGGCCCCCAGCAACATGTCAGACAGCCCCTACCTTGGAAAAGGGTTGGGAAACAACAAGGGAGCGAGGAAAAGTTTGGCAAACAGCGGCCCCGCTTTTGGGAGTGAGGAGGAGGGAATCCTTACGTTCCCCCGAAAGGGAGGGGGAAAAAAAGGTGTTTCCCCCACCCACGATTTGGGACGCCTTCACGGTCGGGGACAGGGGGCACGGGCCGCCACGCCCTTATACAAGCGCGAAAAAAACTAAAAATTGGGTTTGGGCGAGGGTCTGGAAACCCCCCGACGAAAGCCGTGTGAGAACCGAGCAGGATTGTGTCCTTCCCCGAGGCTGGAAGAGTAAGCAGCAATTGCCAGGGGAAAAAGGCTGCCCCAGCGCCCCCACAGGGCCCTTGCCGGCGGGGGTGGGCCCCCCCCACAAAATACCCCGTTTAAGGGGAAGGTTTTGGGCTCTAATTTGGGGGCAACAGGGCCTCCGCAAATTTTTACAAAAGGGGCCTAGCAGGGGGGTTTTGCCTATTTTTGGTCAATTTTTTTAAGTTGGGTTTGGGTTTTTTCATTTTTAATTTTCCATTTTTTTGGGCCCGTGTCCGTGGGCGAGATTAAAAGGTTTTGTTAGCAGAGGGTCCTGTCACGGCTGGGCTTTCCCCAAAAACATTTACGATTTTAGGAATTTCCTAGGAGTTCTAAAAACCTTTTCCCGGGGTAACTACTAAAAAGTAGATATTTAAAAAAATTTGTTGGGAAATTTGAGTGAGGAAGAGGATGATCCCCCTTTCTGAAGGGCACATTTATTCAGGTTGGCACCCCATCGAAGGGGCACGATTAATGAATTTCAATATTTTCGGGCCCCTTTGTTTTTTTTGTCTACATTTTGGAACTTTTAGGCCTGCCCTTTATTTTGAAATAAACATATTTAGTATTAATAAATTTTACATATTTATAATTATTCTTAAAATAAATTTTATCCAAAAAATTTTTATTTTAAAAAATTTCCTTTGCCAGCCTAAACGCACAATATTTTTAGGGTAAATTTGGGATAAAAAATATTTAGGCTAAAAGGTCTTTTTCATGCTTGGGGAAATCCTCGATTTACTATGCCTTCTGGTTTTTAAAAAAGGGAAAAACTTGTTTATTTTTTTCACAATATGGGAAATTTTGCCCCTTTTTTCACAAGAAATTGGGAAAAAACCCCCCTTCTGCGGGATTTTTAAAAAATGGCTGCCACCCCCCCCTAGGAGGGGAAATTTAGGTGGCTCAATATTTTTTGATTTATTTAAATTTTGAAATTTCGGTGTGACAAATTTTTTAGCTTTTTCACAAAAGCACAATTTTTTGGAAGGTTTTTGCAAACTGCCCCACTATTTTTGATTTTTGTTTTGTTGGGGTTTTTGGTTATTTGGCCCCAGGGGGTTTGTTAATTATACTTGTTCAATGGAAGTCCCGGATAATTACGTGGACTTTTTAAGCTTTTTTTCCGTCACTGTTTTTATTTCCCCCGAAATTCACTCACTTCGCTTTCGAGTTTTCAAAGTTCACCAAATTTTTTATTCGAGTTTTATCGAAAACAAAAAAAGGAAAAATTTTTGTCGTGCCCAGGTTTCAATGTATAGTTTTGTTTTTCTTAAAAGGACTCCCCTTCTCTTAGGGCAAACCCCTCAAAGTTTTTTGTCCTCTGGAAAAATTTCCCGGGCCCACTTTGGGCCTGCCTTATTTTGGAAGGGACAAACCTATCTCTAAAGGTAAATGCCCTTCGCCCCCCCGCCCCCCTACAAACTTTTCTCAAATTTTTGTGTCTTGGGGGGTGACGCAAGACCCTCCTCCCCCCCCACACGTCCCGGCCTTTTCCCCTCCCTTTAAATGGATGTTTTTTTTTTTCCCCTTTCCTTGCCTTTTCCCCCCTCAAACCCCCCGGAACCTGTTTACCCCCTAGGCCCCCCGTCTGGCTCTAGGGGCCTTTGCTTCCCCCCCTGTGAGAGCCCTAGCTGTTTTTTGGGGGTCCCGTTTCCCTTTTCTCGCCGTCGAGCCCCCTACAATTCGGTGCTATGCTCGCCTTAAACAAATTTTCTTCTAAGGTTTCAAATTTCCCCCAAACTCTCCTAAAAGTGATCACCCTCCCTCGTTTTTCCACCACCCTTCCCCGTTTACATGCGCACCCCTTTTTTCCCAATCCTCTTTTCTTTTAATCTTTCCCTTTCTACGTCACCTTCCCCCCATTTGGGTTATACCTTCCCCCCCTATCTGTTTTCCCTTTCCCCCCTTTTCCCCCCGCTCCACTTTCGAATAACCCTTTTCCCCAAAATTCCCCCTAGACCCCCGCTCACCCCACGGTTTTAAATCCCCCCCTGGTTTGGCTTTCTGTCCCTTTTTCCCCTCTCTTTACTATCAATACCAACTACCACAGAATCCACGGTTTTTCAAGGGAAAAATTTTACGCCATCCCCCTTGCCTTGAAAAAAAATACTTTTTTATTTCCCTCCCGTTCCTTCACTATCTTCACTGGGTTCCCGGGAATTCCCTTTTTACAATCCCCTTCGCTCACTTAAACCCCCGTTCGGGGGATCCCAAGGGCTGGATTCCCAATATCCCCTTTCGCCCCCCCAAAAAAATTTCTTCTGCTGGGGACCGAGCAAAGGGGGTTTTCCGGGGGAACAAAAAGGGATTTTTTGGCGCGCCGGCCAAATATGTTTCCCAAAGCCCCCCCCTTTCCAAACCCGCCAAACCACCCACCACTACCTTCCCTTTTTTTTTCCTAAACGACCCGGGGAATCCCCCTGGACCACTTTCTTGCCAATAAACCTGCCTGATCAAAAACCCTATTATTTTAATTTGGGCAATCCCTTTCAAATTAATAGACGTGGAGATCTTCCGCAGTTACGCATGGGCCACAAAACCTCACACCCCTCCTATTCCCTTTTACGCCCCTCCCCCAACCCCCGCCCCACCCTGTAAGTTCCCCCACTGTCCCCCCATTTTCCCAATTTTCCTTTCCCCCATCTTTTCTCCGGGCCCCTTCCTTCCCTCATTTTTCCCCCCTTCCCCCATCTCCCTGGGCTTGCGGAAATCCCCCCGGAATCCCCCTCCTTTTTCCCTTTGGAAAATTTTTAAACCCCTTTCCCTCCCAACCCAATCCCCAAACCCCACATTGGAACTCCCCTTCCTGCCCGTAAATTCCGTTCTTTCCCCTTTTCCCCCAAACGTTTAAAAATTATTTTTAACCCTCCCCCTTTTTATTTTTTGGGGAGGCAGTGGCCAAGTGGTTTGCGTCTTTTAGTGCTGAACTCAATGTCCCGAGTTCGAATCCTGCTGGGGGCAATCTTTCAAGAGCCTGGGCCGACATAATAAAAAAATATTTAAGAATAAGGAGGACTTACACTTAGTTCCTGTGTTGGAGTACTTTACTGAGCAAACTGGTTAAAAAGTGTATCTTCCAGGTTAGCTCAGCGCTCGCTAAGTAAAGAATTTAAAGGAAAACTTAAGTAAATCATCAAAGTTTTGGAAAACAGGATAGTGCAAAAGAGAGGAACTTTAAATTATAATAATTGTCAGTGTTACCGTTAAAATGGTTGAAGTTCATATGTTAACAAAAGTAAATGGAAGGTAATATGAACTTTGTGATGAAAGATATGGACTAAAAAATGTGATATTCAGAGGGCAAATTATGATTTTGTTTCGGAGCGGCAACTGCAGGGTGGCGCCAATTGTTATACTTGGCAGTCCATCCCGTGCAAGGATATTTTATATCTTTCTAATATCCTTGATCCCGTGTACGCAGGACTGAAAAGTTTTAAAGGACCACCCTTTAGTGGGGTCATTTCATATCCTGTCAACGGCATTCATCAAATGCTTAGCTTACCTACTGGCCCACTGGGGTGGCTATCATAGTTGCCTCTAAACAAGTGATATATATATATATATTTACCACAAACATTTATATGACGAAAATATATATGGATTTATATAGATACCAATAATATAAGGTGATTTGTATATATAGATTGTCCCTTTGGGATCGTATAAGGCATTAATGCAAGAAATTATACATGAATAACAATGGGCAAATAAATGGACAATGTACTGTTTAGATAAATGATTTCTGGACACACTAAATGGTGGGTATAATTTCGATATTGAGCACTAAAAAGCTAAAAAAATGTACTTTCATAGCTGAATGTTATTCAGCAGCAGAAACGGTTAGGTTAGTTAAAATAAGAGTAACGAGATGGAGCGTGCTCGTTTCTAACATTTGATGTGTTAAAAGATGGTAACAAAAAAAAATCCCCAAAAATGCCTATCTTCTTTTACCCACCCCCCTAAAAAATCCTGGGGGACCCGTGGAATACGGCGGGGAAGTGGAAAGGATTTTTTTATCGGGTAGTAGATTATTGGATGACGTAAAATATACCCGGTAAAACTCTATGGGATGATAAAAGGCTGAAAACATTAAAAATATATATTGATAGTGTACGGAATTACCTACTTATTCTTGAAAAAATTCTTTAAAAATCTTTACAAGGGAAAAAACTGCTGCTTAATACAATACGGGACAGTTGTAATTGATACATCCGACGATTTTTAATGTGATATCTTTTCCTTAATACATAAAATACATGGGAAAAGAGCACTTCTAACCCATCCTCAATTCCGGGGAAGTATCAATTACCAAAATAAAAAACCTAACCTCACTATAACCAAAAACCTCCCCTTTGCAAATAATCCCCAGCGAGATCAAAGGGGGAAAAAGGATTTGAAATTTTTACCAGGGTTGGGTTAATTTGTTTGGGGTTTTAGGTTAGTATTTCTTTTTAAGGGGGTGTCGCAAGAGTTGGTTGGTTATAGCGATTAACTTTTTTTTTTGTTCCAAGGGGGGTTTTGTTTGGGGCGGGTTTGGGGGTTTTTTCCCCCCCTTATAATTACGTTTTAAGGATGTGAAGGGATCTGTGAAGGTTTTGGAGAGAAGAAAAAAACAAATAAAGGGGGGATAGGACTCTAAAATTTTTCCCGATTAAATCAATACACACAAAAAAAATTCAGGTAAGCAAAGACTCTACCTAGAAATCATTTTGGGGCAATAACGAAAATGTACCAAATGGGAAAATAAGACTTTTGAGGTAATGTGCAGTTTAAAAAAATATTGATTGGTGGGGTTTTAAAACTAAACGTTTCGTTCCACCATAAGGAATTTTCTAAACCCGTATTTCGCTGTCCCCCCGGAAATTAAAAGGGTAATATTAGATTTGGTTTGGTTAGGTTAGTTAAGAGTTAGGGTTTTAAAGGGGAGGTTTCACGTTCGTTTTTAGAGACAAACATTTTTCTTTGGGCCCCAAAGGTGCTGTTTTAATGGGGCAGTTTTATTTTTCGCAAACAAAAAAAAAAAAAAAAAAAAAAAAAAAAAAGTAATTTGTTTTAAAGGGTAGGTAGGTTTTTTAAAATCTTAGGTTAGGTTTGGTTAGGTTTCATTAAAAAAGGGGGTTAGGTTGGTTTTTTTTTTTTTTTTTTTTTTTTTTTTTTTGGGTTTGCGCAAAAAAAAACTAGCACCCTTAGAAAAGCAGCTATTTTAGGGCCCAAAAAAAAAATTGGGGTCTTGAAAACGAACGTGAAACTTCCCCCCATTATTTCCCGGTTAGGTTAGGTTAGTTAGAAACTATAACAGGTTTGTTTGAGGTTTTATTTGGGTTAAAATTTTAGGTTTTTTCAAAGGGTGTTTTTTCCTCAAAAAAATCTAAAAGTTTATTTGTAGAAATTTTTCATCACTTCTTCGAATTTGCAAAACACTCATTTTTTTAGGGTTTTACAGTAAAAAAAAATATCTCCATTAGGAAGCATCAATATTAAGCCCAAAAAAACCCAAAATTCTCTTTTTAAAATTTTGAAGTCATAAAATACATTTTTTTCCCAAAAAATGATTTTCCCGAAAAGCAATTTTCCCCCCAAGTGATTTTTCCCGAAATGCATATTTTCCAGGAAAAATTTTCCCGAAACTGCTATTTTCCCCCAACTGCATATTTTCCCCAAAAGCATTTTTCCGGAAATGCTATTTTCCCGGGAAATGCATATTTTCCCGAACTGCATATTTTCCCGAAAAACTGCATATTTTCCAAACTGCATATTTTCCCCGAACCGCTTTTTTCCGCAACCATATTTTCCCTAACGCTTTTTCCCCGGCGAATTTTTTTGGAAGGATACCCCTGTTTTTCCCCACTGCCTATTTGAAACCTTTGAAAGACCTTGGGCCCGCCTGACCTTTTTAAAAGGTGCTTCATACAATCCAAAGCTTTTGGTTACATTTTTTAAATTTTGGGGGGGATTATTTTGTTTGTGTGCGCCATCTTTTTTAGTGGCTTTTGGGGGGAGAAAAGGACAGCCCAAAAGGGCACTTAACTTGGTGCCGAAGCAAAAATTTTTAAATCTGATGCATTTTTGGTTAAATTACTTAAGCATTTCTTAAATATCTAAGTGTAGGATCAGCAAATTTTCGTCTGCTAAGTACGCTTAACAATACTTATCTTTTTGTTTATGTCGGCCCTGGTAGGGGAGCAGAAGGTCCCGAGTTCAAGTTTCACCAAGGAGCAACTGTCAAAGCCATCGTCGAGTGACCGAAGCAACCCACATGCAGCGTATACCTGTCTGCCGATTGCGAGTGTGACGGTGGACTCTAGGTGCTGCATGCGCCTAACATGGAGATCAAGAACATCATAGAAAATGAGACCACAGGTGTCACTATAAAAATCCAGCCTGCGCCACCAACGGGCGAGTTCGACCAACATCAAGGGCCAGATTGTTAAATGTCACCTTTCCCTTCCCATGACGGGACCGCACGACGAGTTCTCTGCGCTACACGGGAAGCCAGGGTAACGTCGAATCCTTCCGTGGCTTTTCCCTTCGTGTAGTCCCGTCACGGTAAGGTTGGTATGTCGGAAGTAGTCTGTATGCCGCGTCTGTGCGCAACGCGACCTTCAACTGACTCGAAACTGAGTGGTTTGTTTACATCGTACGCTCTTTTGTACAGCACAGCAGAGTCCAGTAATTTTCATCCAATTATTAGCAGGTAAGCCCATCTCTTTGACTTTGTTACTTTTTAGCTGTGTATTAACGAAGTAATCCTTCGTCTCAGAAACCAGAGAAGAGACGTAATTGTACGAAAACAAGTGCCCAGCCACACATTCGCCAGCCCACCCGCCAGCGCTAAATGGTCCGCTCTGCCCAGACCTATCGGGAGGATTATTACCCTAACCTCCAAACGTTACAGGGAGTTTCGTACACGTTGTTTCGTACCCAGGTGTTGTTAATTGTTTCGTAAAGAAACAGTAGATTTGTACCGTACACTGATTTTGAGTTTTTCCGTACATACCTGGTGACGTTTCATAATTAGCTGTCAAGTTTGCCTCCTAATTCAAAAGCATAGCAGTCTTAAGAGAGCTTTTTGTCTCAACTTATACAGCATATTATAATAATCTGGTACTGGACTTTAGTAACCTTTTTTTGATGGTCCGCTCTACTTGGTATCGAAACAACTGGGATGTACGAAACTGACTGCACCTTCCTCTACAATGGAGGACTGCGCCCCTTCGAGCTCCCGACAGATTATTAAACCTTAACCCTAACCTCCTAATAGGTTGGTCCTTCGGACGGGAGGGTGTGTGTGGGCGCGCTATTAGACAACTGCATCATTCTTTTAATTACAAATTATGTATAACGTTTTTGAAGGTTACACTGAGTGAATTATACTGCAACAGTTATACTGAGTAAAAAATAATAGATAAAACTTAATTGGTAACTGGCGGTAGCGACCGCGCGGTTCTTGTCCTTATAACCCTCCAATTATATAGTACATTTAATCCACTTTTTAACGTGGTTCCAACTATTCAGGGATTATATACCAGCAACAGCTTGAACGTATGTTAGCTTATGTCCGGACTAGTTTACCATGCTCGGTTAGTTGTGAACAACGCGGGTCCCCCTGGGGGGCGTACTCCAGAGTTAGGTCCCGGATTACGTTCCGAATGTCAAAATTACCTTTTTTTCTTTTTTTTGGGACAAACATAAATGTGGTGTCCAAAAATGAAATAGTTTTTATTTTGCCTTCATTTTACCATAAATTGGAACTGTCGCCCAAAGTTCAATGTCAAGCGAAAGTTTCTCTGTTAGTGTTTTTGCGAGAATTCCTATCGGCGACAGTTCTCATAAAGGTGAGGCAGTGAAAGGCGCGGCCCGCCTGAGCTGGCTTGACGATCAGTTTGGAGGAACCGGCGATGCCAAACAAGATTTCTCGGTAATCTAACGTAATAAACTCAATAAAACATTACCTAGACCTAGGTTTATGCCTGGACCCTCCCAGCCTGATCGTCACTCCGTCAATGTCATAAGCCATTTTTTTCACTGTTTTCCAGAAGTTGGTAATACACCACTCCATGCTGTAACATATATTATGGTCATCCTAAACGTATGTAAACGGAGATATGCAACCGTTAATAAATTAAATCTTTACACCCAATTGTTAATCGGGTGTGAACAGTGATCCATACATAAAGTTTTGTTATAATGGCAGTTATTAAGGTCTGGAATTTATCCTTCTTGACTGTTGATTTTAATGTTACTTCTAACCTTTTTTTCATAGCAAATCATAAATCCATGGAAGCATTAGAGTGAACCGGACCGGCCCAGGACCAGCCCCATTTCTGCAGCAGCAAACGCAATCTGTTGCATGACCTGGGAGGCCTTGTACGAACGGTGGCGCATATGCCACATATTACCAGGAAAAAGGACACGAGGATGTAATCAGATCACGAGAGGAATGCATTCTTGTAGAACTACAAAATAGAAGATATGCTTGATCAGAATTGAGGAATGAAAACATTAAGCGCGAACAGCAAAAGAAATGGAATATTAAATAAACTGTAACATGTTTGTTACACAAGCAACGTGTTTTCTTTATTCAGACGTATTTTCGGGTGCAAATAATTTAAGGTGTACTTTGGGATCAAAGGCTATATAGGTCATGTATTGATAGAATGATGTACATCATAGCTAATCTACATAAGGAAAAGGTCGATGGCTACATTTGGCAAAATGTAATAGGAAACTACCTGTAAGTCTCGCGCTCTTGTAGCTTCATTCCTTTTCTTATTTTTTTAATGTATGGAAAAAAAAGGAAACTATATGCTAGGCCCTTAATAATATTTCACTTAAACATTATTACTAATGATGATTTATACAGAAAAAATACAATATCATACATCTGGTGGTACTGACTGGTATTACTAGTGACAGTGCTTCATATCAAGAAAAAGAAAATTGTTTAATTTCATCTAAAAGGTAACCATGGTCACAAGGGAAAATTTTACGATCAAATAGTATGTGTTACTATGTATTGAACCATGCCAACCAACAATTGGAAAAGGAAAAAGAGTTATCAACAACAGTCATGTAATTAGCTATGAAGAAAATAAAGAAGTAAGTAAAGTAATGTTGAATAAGAAACTGCAGAACATCAAGTCATATGGCAGTAATGGCAAAGCATATAAAGGGGAGGGGTTATAGAGAACACCTATGTAGCCTTGGGATGGGTGGGAGGACAATATTAACATCTCCATATATGACTCCTGTGATGATGCCCCGTACCTGCTTAAAAGTAATCCTGGATTACTTGTTGTCGTTTTCAATCTCCCTTGAAGATTTTCACGTACCTGTACCCCGCACCACTTATCATGGTTCATGGTAATTGCACATGTTGAGGCCACCCCATCTTGAGCAAACCAGTTCTAGTTTTAACAGCTATGTTGTGCAGTAACCATACATGCAACAATCATAGCTTGGTAGTTTCTAGATCTGTTCTACCTTCATACCTAAATCTCCAAATCTCCTTTTCAAAACCCAAATTCACGTTCAATGGTATTTCCTTGTTTTGGACTGACTGGTGTTTATATGCTGTCTCGTGTGCATTATTGGATCTGACACTGGATTTAACAGCCAGTCATTCTCAGAGGAGTATCCGATCGCCAAGTAGTGATACCTAGGATTTTAATTAGTTTCTACCTCAGCGTAGAGCCTACTATTTTCCAAAAATTCTAACTGTCATGGACGCTCTCAGCCAACGGGCAACAACATTTTGGAACAGTAGATCTGCCCACACACAGCTTGAACGTTAACAGAAAAATACCTTCCTGCACGAAACACCTCTGAGTTTTTCAACCGACGTTTCAATACAGCAATGTGCGGACATGTCGATTGCTCTAAACACCAGGCATTTCCCACGGTGTCTAAAATCTTTGAATAGTTTGGTTCATGTTTGGCGCGTAAGGAGGTATTATATAATGTCTCCTGCTGGATACTTTATTATGCCTCTGGATACTATCTTCAGACCATTCGCTGACTGTCGTTGTGACACATCATGCAGTGCCACCTAATGTCCTTGGTGATCTCCCGTTGCCATGCCTCGTATTGCAATCAGTGTGTGAGTATGTGGAACAGGACATCTGTTGGGAGATAAAATACATACCGCTGTAGCAAAGCACTCATGTACACTAGTAATATGATCTCCACATCATGAAAGTATGGGGTTTTTTTGCTTCCAGTGAAGTAGATGCACAGTAGTTTCAATATGCAGAGGTGTATAAATTTCAATACCAACATCATTGCAAAATTCAATTGTTTGATCGGTAAAAAATTAACCTCTTCAATCATTTGCGGGCAAGGAAGTTGATCTCTAATTTCCTCAATGAGAATCAACAATGGAAGCTTTTTTGAGGACTGGAATCGATCACCAATTCCAGCATCACCTCATTGCCTGTGAAGGGTTTTCATCCAGCTGTAACGGTATTTGGTCAAATAAAATTAGTGTCCTTTAATAGAGTTTACAATCTTCTTGATAATCAGCATTTTTTTGGGGGGTCAAATATATATATATTAATATATAGATTATATATATATATATATTAGATGTATATATCGTAATTATATTTATATATATATAATATTATATATATATATATAAGATAGATACTATTATATATATATCTAATAGATATATTACATTTATATATATATAATATCCTCTATATAAGGTCTGTCTATTCTCTATACTATCTCTATCTTCTATATATATATATTATATATATAATATGCCAGGGTGACATCCCTAAACGTCAAAGAATTTCCTGAGAAAAGGCAACTAGAAATATAATACATCAACTTGCAACACCATTTGTACCTGTAAAACTCTGCGACGGTCGCTTCCGCGGTCCGACAATACCTTGGGCATCTATCTCATTCTCCAGATCAACCTGATCCCATGTCGAATATCGGGATAGTCGGCCTGTGCTGAGATATCTGTAAACCAATAATACAATTAGAACCAGTAGTGCTACCTCTAAGACTTTCATACTAACCTAAACCTAACCTATGTCAGATATTGAGTATAGCACAACTTTGTAGCAAACCAGCAACTTGTGTATTTCATAGATTGTCCTTTCAATGAAGACTTGTGTTTATTAATAAATAATACTGAGGTTTATGTGGTTATGTGAAAGTTAGCTTAAGCGGGTATCGCATGGGGCGTTTTCAATCATTCAGACTGTTTTGTTGAACCAACTGGCATTTGGTTTTAGACCTCTTCATCGAAAACTGACAACACATATATCGCACTGTGGGGCACCAACTGCTTCACCCAACCTAACCCAAAGATGACGCGGTTGACAGTGCAATTTGAGATGGGGATTTGTTGTTAATGTTTTACATACGTGCTACTGACTGGTGAAGAAAAGTTAGTTGTTAGTATAGAGACAGCGACAATGAAAGAACCGTTCATATTGGCTAAAATTGGTTATGAACGTGACTGCGCAAAGTCGCTACACCGTTTACATTTGACAGATTTTTATTACTTTTGCTACGTAATAATGTTCATTATTAATCCCCTCATGCGTGCGTTACCTAAGCGAAGTTAAGCGAATCGAACTGGTTGGTGCGATTGATTGCCGGCTGCTGCGGTCTTTTTTGTTCCCCACCAACTCCTGCAGAATATTGGGCAACCATCGCACCCATTCGATTCGCTTATTTTTACCTAACTAACCTTAAGCAAAACATAACCTAACCTAGCTATTATTATATTAAAAATTAGTATATGAAAGGAAAATTGCGGTAACAATGGACGAGGACTGCGCGGTCTCTGCATGGGCCTGCAATGACCTCCCGCCCCGCATCGCGCCCTCACAAGCCACGTGTGGTCCCCTCTGCCCCGGCCCTGCTGAGAGGATTATTACCCACACCTAACCGAACTAACCTTCTAACGGGAGGGGGCTTCCTTTCCCCCTCGACCCTCTGACGAGAATATTAACATACCGAAACTGTAACCTGCAATCTCCTAAAGGATGTGCCGAACGTGGAAGGTGTGTCTGTATGCCTATAACAACTTTAGAATTTCTTCAATATGTCTATAAGTTTTATAGTAACGCACGCAGAAGTGTATTAATAATGCACATATCTTTAGCAAAAGTTAATACAAATTCAAATGGTAATGGTGGTAGCGACGTACAGTTCACGTCCCACTCTACCCATTTTAGGGCCAACCATGAACGAGTCTTCATCTGTCGCTTGTTTTCTCTATACTCAACAATAACTTCTCGGTTATTATTTTACGATTGGCACCAAACTTCCCTACACAATTGGGGAGCATGGTTTTTGTTACTTATTAT
>JACEEZ010020638.1:12500-27500 GCA_016584305.1 Chionoecetes opilio | reverse complement strand
TACTGGAGAATATACAAAAGCAACATTATTATTGGGCCGAATAATTTGTCGAATAATCTGAAAAAGAGTGAAATCATTTGTTTGTGTGCAGAATTCTACGTAGCTATGCAAAATGTGGTTGATTTTATCGTGGAAAAAGTGTCAAGGTAAAGGAAAAAGTAAAGTAAATAGTGAAGGTAATACATCTATTATAATAATATAAGCGAAAGTGTGTGTGTGTGTGTGTGTGTGTGTGTGTGTGGTATAGGTTCCGCCCCCCGTGGCGGAATCCCATCATATACCACATTATTGGAACCAGGTTGACCAGGGGAAGGTTTTAAGCCCACTTATGAGATGAACCGATCAATTTTTTTGTTAGCAGCCTATTAGCGATAATTGTGAAAAAAAAGTGGGTTGCGAGGAGAAAACCTTGATGTAGGGTGATGGGTAATGGGTGAGTGAATGGGTGGGGGGTGATGGGTAATGGGTGAGTAAATGGGTTGGGGGTGATGTGAATGGGTTGGCGTTAATACATACATGTCTATATCCATGATTTCAGGAAAGTTAGGAGGGGCTATCTGGAGAGTCTGTGTTTGGTGGGCCGAAGGCCCACCAAACACAGGTGGTGGCCCGAAGGCCCACCAATAGCCCTCCGCAGGACCTAGCCAAAAAGTCCGCCCGGAGGGCGGCTTTGCGGCTAGTAAGGTAATAAAGATAATAAAGGTTAGGTAAATAATGAGGAAGCTTTTCTACATACCTGTGCAAAATGTCGTTGATTTTATTGTGGGAAAAAACTGTATGTAAAGCTTGTATGTAGTGAAGGAAGCCTGGGTGTCAAAGGAAGGAAGTTGAATAGTCTGTGTTCCACGATTATTTAGATTTTGAGTGAAAAATATGTTACGTTTGCAGAATTCTACGTGCCTATGCAAAATGTGGTTGATTTTATTGTGAAGAAAAAGTGTAAGGTTTAAATAGTGAATGGTGAATAGAAAGAAACAAATAGTGAAGGAAGCCTGGATAAGATTTATCCAGGAAGCCTGGATGCGATTTATCCAGGAAGCCTGGATGCGATTTATCCACCTTGAGTCTCCAGCAGGGAAGATTGAGCGCCACGATGAATGATAGATTGGTGGCCGCGTGTTGACTTGACCTCTGTTATTATTCACGACGCACGCACACACACACACCACACACACACACACACACACACACACACACACACACACACACACGCACGCACGCACGCACGCACGCACGCACGCGCGCGCACACGCACGCACGCACGCACGCACGCACGCACGACACGCACGCACGCACGCAACGCACGCACGCACGCACGCGCACGCACGCACGCAACGCACGCACGCACGCACGCACGCACGCACGCACGCACAGCACGCACGCACGCACGCACGCACGCACGCACGCACGCACGCACGCACGCACGCACGCACGCCACGCACGCACGCACGCACGCAACGCACCCGCACGCACGCAGCACGCACGCACGCACGCACGCACGCACGCACGCACGCACCACGCACGCACGCACGCACGCACGCACGCAACGCACGCACGCACGCACGCACGCACGCACGCACGCACGCACCACGCACGCACGCACGCACGCACGCACGCACGCACGCACGCACGCACCACGCACGCACGCACGCACGCACGCACGCACGCACGCACGCCGCACGCACGCACGCAACGCACGCACGCACGCACGCACGCACGCGCACGCACGCACGCACGCACGCACGACGCACGCACGCACGCACGCACGCACGCACGCACGCACGCACGCACGCACGCACGCACGCACGCACCCACACACACCACGACACACACGACACACACACACCACCACGACACACCACAACACACACACCACACACACCACACCCACACACCACACACACACACTAAAACATCAAAAGGAAGTTAAACATCTCGCATCAAACATTAACACTTCGAATATAAAACGGAAAACAACAACAATATGAGACAGATAGAATATATATGTTAAAAAAAAAATGCCCTGACGAAAAATATTAAATAAATAAAAGAAAAGAGCAATACTAAAAGTAGGGAAAATAGGAAAATAACGTTGTGTGAAAAGATAAAGAGGCAGAGTTTGTAATCCCCCGAGGAGTTGTAATGGCGACGTGACGAGTCTTGCTATATATTAACAACGAAATACCGTTTTGTCATAAAGGAGGGCGTGCTCAGGGCAGCGTGGGGGGTGAGGTGGGGGGGTTGGCAGCCCTGTCGACCTCTGCACGCTATGGGGGGGGCACCTGGGGAGGGGGGCGGGTGGTAGTGGTAGTGGTGGTGGAGGGCCACGGACGGAAGATAAATGAAAGGTGTTAGGGTGGTGGTGGTGGTGGTGGCGTGTTATGGTTGTTGTTTTCGTTGTTATGTTGGTGTGTGGTGATGGTGTGCGCTTGTTGTGGTTGTTTTTGTTACGGTGATGTGCGATAGTTTTGGTGGTGGTGAGAGTGGGGACGTGTGTGTGCAGGTGTTGAAAAAATAACACGAAATTATCAAATTTGGTGAACGTTATTATCACACACACACACACACACACACACACACACACACACACACACACACACACACACACACACACACACACACACACACACACACACACACACACACACAACACACACACAAACACACACACATATATATATATATCATAATATATACATAACATACACACACACACACACACCACACACACACACACACACACACACACACACACACACACACACACACACACACACCACACACACACACACACTTTTAATTTGCTAAAAGTTGCATCTCGCATCTCTTTTTGTCTCGGTAAATTAGAGGTTTTCCGTAATATCCCAGCTGATTTAAGGTTCAGTCATGAAATGCTGCGGGAAGCTACTTCAAATTAGTTGTTTCCTACATAATTGCATCATTTCGCTTTACAGATTAACCAGAAAATGTTTCCTTTTAAAAGAATTGCAATTTTATGCGGTGATCGTAAAGTCAACCGTGAATTTACCGCAAATATGTAGACGCAGCTCAACGTTTATATCAAAACAGGACATTCCCGCGACCCCCCGACTATAGTCTATTTTTTTTAACGAGGCGAAAATTCCATTCTATCTTAATGTGTCATAATTCAAATTATGCCTATATTTACCTGATGATATGGTTAACTATGATAAAATACAGTTGAAATTTAGAAGAACCGTACTATTCTTTTATCATGGCATCAAATATCAGTCAGTAAGAAGCAAGGGGTCAGGATTTTTCACCTCGTAAAAAAAACCCAGAGTATAGTGTGATGCAGTGGTGGGTGTGGTGCATGGAGGGCGTGAGGCGTGACCGAGTAGGCTACATGAGGTGAGGTGCTTGGGGTGGCGAGAGGGGCCGTGGCGAGGGAGGGTGCATGAGGGCCTTACATAACGCAGCACCGGGGAAGTCACGTCGATAAGTGGGCCAGCGGCGCGTCACTCCAGCACGTCCACTGTGAGGCAGACACAACTCGCATACCTGGCACGAAACAAAACTCGAAAAAAACACGAAAAGTTAGAACATTACACCAAAGGATATACGAGTTTGTTACATTAGGTCTTACTTACCCTTACTTACTTATCTATATGCTAAAATTTGGTTAACGTATATTTTTTGACTGGGTTTACTATGTTAAGTTATAGGTTACATAAGTTAGGACATTGAAACAACAGGAGAAGTATACACGGAAATGGGAATGTTAAGCAGTGTGAGGCAGTGTGAGGCAGAACTCGCATACCGGGCACCAAGCTAACCTCTGAAAAGTTAAAACATGACACCAAAGAATATACGAGTTGTATACATTACTGACTTATCAATGTGCTATAATTTGGTTGAGAGATATTTCTTGACTGGATTTTTTGTTAGGTGGATAGCGAAACAACAACAACAACAAAAACAAAACAACAACAACAACAACAACAAGAGTGTGAGCCACAACTCTCACATACCGGGCACGAAGCTAACCTCTGAAAACATGACACGACATGACATGGATAAAACATAAAATATAATTATAAAAACATGACATGGATATACGAGTTTTATGCATTACGCATTTATCCATGTGCTCTAATTTGGATGGCTGATACTTCTTGACTGGATTTCTTGTGTTAGGTGGCAATGAAACAACAGGAGAAATATTGACGGCAAAGGGAATGTTAGTGACAGGGAAGAAATTGCGGTATGGGTGAGTCAGCCAATTAAAGGAGGAAAGAGGCCTCAATTGTTTACCTTTCCAGCAGGCTCATGGTTTGTATGGTTCTAAACAGTAAATGGGAAGAGGTTGTCATCGAAGAGCAGCAGAAGCGATGGCAATTTCGAGATTCGGTTTACTATGTATTAAAAGTGGATATCAAAGTATTGAAGTTATAAAATCCATGGTTTTCTTTCATCAAAGAAGGCTACCAAATAATATCATCAACATTTTACTGGAATTCAGTTGTATCTATGACTTAGTTAACCATACTGTAATTCTTATCTTTCATATGTTGGAAGGTGTTATTATACCTTTACCTATATACCTATAACAACATCTATATATGTCTATATATATATATGATATATATATATATATATATATATATATATATATATATATATATATATATATAATATATATATATATATATATATATGAAAGATAAGAAACTGAAAGAAACAGTGATAGAAAGAAAGAAAATATGCATTTAATAAGTTTCCAATACGGCGGATCAAACTAATTGTCTGATGAATTATTGAAAAAGTAAAATAGAGAGTATACTTCATCAAGAAATACAGAGAAGTTATGAAAAAAGAGATAATGAACAGACAAACGTAAACGAGTATTTTAATTTTTTGAGTGGCACATCATAATTAGATAGACAGACAGATAAACAATAACCGACTTGATGAAACTGAGGTTGAACGAAGGTGAAAAGGTTAAGAGAGGCTTTTTCACTGGAAAGGGAGGAAGAGTGAGACGGGAGAGACAAAGGCTTTATATTATCCTTGGGAGAGACCGACTTTCTAGCAGCAACAGACTGATTAGCGCGATAGAATGACGACCTGCTAATTATCGTGCCCAGGAGGAGACTTGCTAACGAAATAATGAATAATAAGTCCGTGACGTAATCACAGACATTTCCCTTTAAAGATACGTACTTTCCTTTATCTCTAGTTTCGGGGCTTTTGTGTTTTCATTTATCTTTTTCGTATCTCTCATATTGATCTTTCTATCTCTATCTCTCTTCTTTCTTTGTTTTCTTTATCTCTCTCTCTTTCTCGCTTTTTCTCATTTTTTTTTCTATTTCTCTTTTATCTATTTCTCTTTATCTTTCTCTCCCTCTCTCTTTCTCTCTTTTGATTGTGATTGTGAATATATATATTTTTTCTTTTCTTGTGAAACTCGGAGAGTAGTGATATATCACTACTATGTAGCTTGCTTTTTTTTTTTTTTTTTTTTCTTGATTTTTTCTTTAATTACTTTCTAAATATATTTCGAAATAATTATTATTTAACATAAACAAATTGCCCTTTGTAAGTATTTAGTATAGCATCACACCTTGAGTTTACTTATGTATATTTTGTTTACTGTATAAACTAATGTGTTGGTTATATATGGGAATTTAGATTTATGTTTATTTATATAAAATATTTAGGACTATAAAATATGACGTTTTAAGGTTCAAAATATATACTAGCACAGGTCTGTACAAGAGCCTCGACTCAACGGACCTTGTCCTCAGATATACTGTATGTACTGTAAATATATTTGTTTAACAATTGTAAAAAGAGGTCAATAAATATATCAATATCAATATCTTTCTCTCTTTCTCTCTCTCTCCCATACACTCACAAACACACACTCTTACACACACAACAAAACACACACACACACACTCACACAACCACTACTCACACACACACACACCCACACAAACACACACACACACACACACACACACACCACAACCACACACACACACACACACACACACACACACACACACACCAACACAAACACACACACACACACACACACACACACACACACACACACAACACACAACACACACACACACACACACACACACACACACACACACACACACACACACACACACACAACACACACACACACACACACCACACACACAACACCACACACACACACACACACACACACACACACACACACACACACACACACACACACACACATCCCATGACCTCGTTTCTTCTTGCCTCGGTATTGACTCAAAACAAGTATAGTCATGGCTGTCTGTTCTCGCTCGCTTCTGTTATTTTAGTTCCTTTTATTGACTCTTCGTACTTATGTTTTTCTCTAGAGTACAGAGAAGACCCTGAATTCATGTCCATCTTGATTAATTACTCTGTCTTCGGGAGTGAGGTGTTGTCGAGCTCTTTCCATAATGTAATATTGATTCTGCCTTATTTTAAACTGTTGTAAAGTAGGAAAGGGTGGAAAAACTGCACTTTCTGAGTTAACCCCTTCACACCCAGATCTTTCCTTTGCTATAAAAAATTGTATGCTGTCGAGCCATAAAATTAAGAAAAGTAACTAAATATACCAAATTAACTAGTGGACAGGGATACTAAATAGGTCACATCTATAAAATATTGCTTATATTCACTAAAAATCATCTAATGGTATCCAAATTACAATGGAAATTACGTTCTGGGTGTCAAGGGGTTAAAGAGATGAACGAGGTAAACTTCGAGACACATTTTCGTACTTGTGTCCATCATTCTCAAAATATTCGCAAGACTAGATTTACGTAAAAAAATGCAACATGAGGACGTAACTCAATTACATCATTTATATGCATTCTTAACACATCTTCCTACAACGTGAGAATGTAAAATGTGCAGTAATAGGTTAGAAAATAATGTATTGATCCGTACGTCAAAACAATAGAGTATGAATCCATAAATATGGTAAAAAAACACCACACTCAATAACTTCTCTCACTCTGTACATGGAATTAGAAACGAAAGTTGATGTCATTAATCCTGTAATTGTATAATCGACGGGGAATATTTTTTTTTATCTAACTGCAGAAATAGCCTGTGGAAGCATATTATTGTCTTTACTCCTCCATTGATTGACTAAAACCCAGGAAAAATATCACCAAGGTTCAAATACTAAATGAATACATGAAAACTACTCTTTGTGCATAGAAATTCCAAGTGGCTGCCTTTTTGTTATCTTTATATGTTCGCCTTTCATTTCGTTCCACAATTTTCAGTTTTCCGGTCATGCAGAATTACGTAGCATGTCAAGAATCTGGGTTTCGTTAGCGGCTTTGCGACCTTATGACTTGCTAACCAACGTCCGGCTCCACAGAAAGAAAGTGCAGTTTTTCCAGCCATTCTTTGCTCCAAATAATCTCTCTCCTTCCTTTCCCTTTTTCCCCTCTTATTTGAAACCCCATTTTCATAAACTTTTTCAGAGCAGGAGAACGAAGGTGACTTGTATCTTCATGGTCGTTCTGTTGTTCTACTTGTGAGATTAGGTTATCAGCTCACCCATCCAAGAAGGTTATAAAGACCTATACATCCTTCTTACACCTATTCCCCTGTGGTCTTGTGAATACGACACCTAACTTATGTAGCTTCCAACTGATTTTTAGGGTTAGGTTTCTTTCTATGGACTGTGGAACGCTTGATATCTTGCTTGTTTTTCTTAGTGGAAACAATTATGGCTTGGTAAGGAGCAGTAGTTGAGCTTCATGCGGTTAAAAAAGCGGGGCATGTGAGGATAGGGAAGAAAAATTAAGAGAGAGAGAGGAGGGAGAGAGAGAGAGGAGAAAGAGGAAAAGTAAGGGAGGGGGAGGAGNTTTAATTGCTAAAAGTTGCATCTCACATCTCTTTTTGTCTCGTTAAATTTGAGGTTTTCCGTAATATCCCAGCTGATTTAAGGTTCAGTCATGAAATGCTGCGGGAAACTGCTTCAAATTAGTTGTTTCCTAAATAATTGCATCATTTCGCTTTAAACAGATTAACCAGAAAATGTTTCCTTTTAAAAGAATTGCAATTTTATGCGGTGATCGTAAAGTCAACCGGGGAATTTTACCGAAAAATATGTAAAACGTAGCTCAACGTTTATATCAAAACAGGCCATTCCCGCGACCCCCCGACTATAGTCTATTTTTTTTAACGAGGCGAAAATTCCATTCTATCTTAATGTGTCATAATTCAAATTATTCCTATATTTACCTGATGATATGGTTAACTATGATAAAATACAGCTGAAATTTAGAAGAACCGTACTATTCTTTTATCATGGCATCAAATATCAGTCAGTAGAAAGAAAGGGGGCCCAGGATTTTTCCCTCGTAAAAAAACCAGAGTATAGTGTGATGCAGTGGTGGGTGTGGTGCATGGAGGGCGTGAGGCGTGACCGAGTAGGCTACATGAGGTGAGGTGCTTGGGGTGGCGAGGGGGCCGTGGCGAGGGAGGGTGCATGAGGGCCTTACATAACGCGGCACAGGGGAAGTCACGTCGATAAGTGGGCCAGCGGCGCGTCACTCCAGCACATCCACTGTGAGGCACAACTCGCATACCTGGCACGAAACAAAACTCGAAAAAAACACGAAAAGTTAGAACATTACACCAAAGGATATACGAGTTTGTTACATTAGGTCTTACTTACCCCTACTTACTTATCTATATGCTAAAATTTGGTTTAAGTATATTTCTTGACTGGGTTTACTATGTTAAGTTATAGGTTACATAAGTTAGGACATTGAAACAACAGGAGAAATATACACGGAAATGGGAATGTTAAGCAGTGTGAAGGCAGTGTGAGGCAGATCTCGCATACCGGGCACCAAGCTAACCTCTGAAAAGTTAAAACATGACACCAAAGAATATACGAGTTGTATACATTACTGACTTATCAATGTGCTATAATTTGTTTGAGAGATATTTCTTGACTAGATTTTTTGTTAGGCGGATAGCGAAACAACAACAACAACAAAAACAACAACAACAACAACAACAAGAGTGTGAGGCACAACTCGCGCATACCGGGGACGAAGCTAACCTCTGAAAACATGATACGACATGACATGGATAAAACATAAAATACTAGGGGGGGGCACTCAGTAGAGCGCATACCTCCGCCAGAATATTTCATCAATTGGTTCCCATGGCAACAGTTGTGTTTATTATATATAATATATATATATATATATATATTTATATATATATAATATATTTTATATATAAAATATATATTAAAATATAATATATATATATATAAAAATATATATATAAAGCACTCAGTATGAGCGCATACCTCTGGCCGAATATTCATCAATTAGAGAGAACGCAATCAACCCCAAATGCCAGTGGTCGCTGGCCAGTTTTTAACTCACAAAATTTTGGGGAAAAGTTGGTCAACTTGAAGAAAAATATGGGCTTATTCCTGCACTTAAAAACACAAAAGTATAATTTTAAAAAACGATTTTCTTCTATAAAGTATAAAATTGTATAGAAGCCTGATTCTGTTAAAACATGTATTTAACCAAAAACCAAGTAGGTTATAGTTGAGGAGGCGAGGTAAAAAGTTACTCTATGATATTATACAGTCAATAACGTATGTTTAGAAGTTATCTATACCTAGGCAGTCATATGTTCCTGTTATTATTGTGTATCAATCAGATAGAAAGCCTGGAAGTACAATGAGTTGACGCGTGAAGTAGCAATGTTTTGATTCAATCTCCCCGCCACAATCTCCCCGCCACCACTCCCCGCCGCGGCGTGTCGCCTCCACAATTATAACCTACATTGTCGCAGCAACAAGCCGATTTCGGCATGCTTTATTCTTCGTTTTTCCAAGGCATTGCTTATTGTATTTTGACAAGCGTTTGCCAGACGCAGCAGTACTGTCTTAGAAAACAGTGTGAACATCGCCCAAATTTTACATGCCACAATATACATGTAAAAAATATATTAAGCTTTGCTACTCGAGGCGAGTAATTTGCATTAAATTGCTATCTTAGAACGTTCAATCGTAATGCATGTCATGCATACACTTACTAGAACAACAGAAGAACGTTCTTTTTTAGTATGCAGATGCGGTGCATCAATATTTATCGCGAAATTGATTTATGAAAAATATTAGTCGCGGAGGGAAAACACAGTAGACCAACCTTTGAGTTAAAACTGCCAGCGACCACTGGCATTTCTCGAGTTTCAGTTCTCTCCAATTGGTTGCCATGGCAACAGTTGTCAATAAATTTCATCCAAAATTAAATCAGTTCTTCCGTATACCAAATAGACTTCGTATACTGAGTTTGGTCCAAATCTATTGGTAACTTTTTGAGAAATCCTGTACACTAACAAACAGACAGACAGACAGACAGACAGACAGATCGGGGTGAAAACATAACCCCTCCAACTTCGTTGGCGGATGTAATAATAATAAAAACATGACATGGATATACGAGTTTTATGCATTACGCATTTATCTGTGTGCTCTAATTTGGGTGGCTGATATTTCTTGACTGGATGTCTTGTGTTAGATGGGCAATGAAACAACAGGATAAATATGGATGGAAAAAGGAATGTTAGTGACAGGGAAGGAATTGCGGTATGGGTGAGTCAGCCAATTAAAGGAGGAAAGAGACCTCAATTGTTTACCTGTCTAGCAGGCTCATGATTTGTATGGTTCTAAACAGTAAATGGGAAGAGGCTGTCATCGAAGAGCAGCAGAAGCGATGGCAATTTCGAGATTCGGTTCACTATGTATCAAAAGTGGATGTTAAAGTATTGAAGGTATATCATCCATGGTTTTCTTTCATCAAAGAAGGCCAGCAAACAATATCATCAACATTTGACTGGAATTCAGCTGTATCTATGACTTAGTTAACCATACTGTAATTCTTATCTTTCATATATGTATATATATATATATTATATATAATATATATATATATATATATATATAGATATATATAATATATATTATATATATATATATATATATATATATATATATATATATATATATATATATGAAAGATAAGAAACTGAAAGAAACAGTGATAGAAAGAAAAAAAATATATGCATTTAATAAGTTTTCAATACGGCGAATCAAACTAATTGTCTGATGAATTATTGAAAAAAGTAAAATAGAGAGTATACGTCACCAAGAAATACAGAGAAGTACTGAACAAAGAGATAATGAACAGACAAACGTAAACGAGTATTTTAATTGTTTAGTGTGCACATCATAATTAGATAGACAGTAGATAGACAGACAGATAAACAATAACCGACTTGATGAAAATGAGATTGAACGAAAGTAAGAAAAGGTTAAGGGAATTTATTTTTTATTGGACATTTTTATATTATATTGGATATATTTATTTATACAGAGAAACAACGTGATAAAAATGAGGTTGAACGAAGGTGGAAAGGTTAAGAGAAGCTTTTTCACTGGAAAGGGAGGAGGAGTAAGACGGGAGAGACCAAGGCTTTATATTATCCTTGGGAGAGACCGACTTTGGAGCAGCAACAGACTGATTAGCGCGATAGAAGGACGACCTGCTAATTATCGTGCCCAGGAGGAGACTTGCTAACGAACTAATGAATACGTAATCACGGACATTTCCCTTTAAAGATACGTACTTTCCTTTATCTCTAGTTTCGGGGCTTTTGTGTTTCCGTTTATCTTTTTCGTATCTCTCATATTGATCTTTCTATCTCTATCTCTCTTCTTTCTTTTGTTTTCTTTATCTCTCTCTTTCTCGCTTTTTCTCTTTTTTCTCTATTTATCTTTTTTCTCTATTTATGTATTTCTCTTATCTATTTCTCTTTATCTCTCTCCCTCTCTCTCTCGCTCTCTCTCTCTCTCTCTCTCTCTCTCTCTCTCTCTCTCTCTCTCTCTCTCTCTTCTCTCCTCTCCCTCTTTTCTCTCTCTCTCCCCCTCTCTTCTCTCTCTCTTCTCCTCTCTCTCCTCTCTCTCTCTTTTCTTCTCTCTCTCTCTCTCTCTCTCCCCTCTCTCTCTCTCTCTCTCTCTCCTCTCTCTCTCTCTCTCTCTCTCTCTCCTCTCTCTCTCTCTCTCTCCTCTCTCTCTCCTCCCCTCACACAAACAACACTCCACACACACCCACACACACACACACATACACTTTACACAACACACACCACACGCCACCCACACACACACCACACACACCACACACACACACACACACGCACACGCACACGAAAACAAGACGCACACACACACCACACCACACACACACACACACCACAAACACACAGCACACACACACACAACAAAAACACACGCACACACAACACGCACACACACACGCACAACGCAACACGCACACGCACACACACACCCCGCACACGCACACACGCCCCACCCCACACGCACAACCCACACGCACCCCGAACACACACACACAAAACACACCACACACACACACACACACACACACACACACACACACACACATCCCATTGACTTTGTTTCTTCTCGCCTCCGTATTGACTAAAAACAAGGAGTCATGTCTGTCTGTTCTCGCTCACTTCAGTTATTTTAGGCTCTTAACCACAATTATTTTAGTCCCTTATCATTCAGTTATTTCAGTCCCTTTTAGTCCCTTTTAGTCCTTATGTTATTCTCGAGAGTACAGGTAAGACGCTGAACTCATGTGCATCTTGATTAATTACTCTGTTATGGGGGTGACGTGTTGTCGAGCTTCTTCCATACGTAATATTAATTCTTCCGTATTTTAAACTGCTGTAAAATAGTTACGAGATAGCTTATTAGAATGAATTTTATTTTAATGAATTAATGAATTAATTAATGAAATTTAAATGAATTAGAACGTGATTACTAATTTTTGTACCTGTGTCCATTATTCTTGAAATATTCGAAAAACTAGATTAAGTAAAAAAAAAATGCAACATGAAGACGTCACTCAATTATATCATTTTTATGCATTCTTAAGACGTCTTTCTACAACGTGAGGATGTAAAATAATCAATGATAGGTTAGAAAATAATGTATTGATGCTTATATCAAAACAATAGGGTATGAATCCATTAATATGGTAAAAACACTACAACAAATAACTTTTCTCAATCTATATATAAAATTAGAAATGAAAATTGATGTCATTTATCCTGTAATTGTAAAATCGACGTGGAATATTTTTTTATCTAACTGCAGAAATAGCCTGTGGAAGCATATTGTTATTTTTACTTTTCCATTGATTGTCTAAAACCCAGAAAAAAATATCACCAAGGTTCAAATACTAAATGAATACCTGAAAACTACTCTTTGTGCATAGAAATTCCAGGTGGCTGCCTTTTTTTAATCTTTATATGTTCGCCTTTCATTTCGTTCCACAATTTTTAGCTTCCGGTCATGCAGAATTACGTAGCATGTCAAGAATCTGGGTTTCGTTAGCGGCTTCGTGACCTTATGACTTGCTAACAAACGTCCGGCTCCACAGAAAGAAAGTGCAGTTTTCCAGCCATTCTTTGCTCGAAATAAGGTCTTGATTTTACCTCGAAATGTGGTTGGTCCGGGAAACTAGATTAGGTTGTGTTGGCTTATGCGACTGTGGAGGGAAATTAAAAAAGAAATGGCTTCCTCTTTCTCTCTTTCTCTCTTCTTTTTTCTCTCTCTCTCTCTCTCTCTCTCTCTCTCTCTCTCTCTCCCCCTTTCTCTCTTCTCTCTCCCCTCTCTACTCTCTCTCCTCTCTCTCTCTCTCCTCTCTCTCTCCCCTCCTCTCTTCTCTCCTCTCTCTTCTCTCTCCTCTCTTCTTTTTTTCTCTCTCCTCTCTCTCTCTCTCTCTCTCTCTCTCTCTTTTTCTCTCTCTTCTTCTTCTCTTCTCTTCTCCTCTTCTTTTTTCTCTCCCCTTCTCTCTCTCTCTCTTCTCTCTCTTTTTCTCTTCTCTTTTCCTCTCTATCTCTCTCTCTCTCTCTCTCTCTCCTCTCTCTCTTCTTCTCTCTCTCTCTCTCTCCTCTCTCTCTCTCTCTCTCTCTCTCCCTCTCTCTCTCTCTCGTTCTTCTCTCTCTCTCCTCTCTCTCTCTCTCTCTCTCTCTCTCCTCTCTCTCTCTCTCTCTCTCTCCTCTCTCTCTCTCTCTCTCTCTTTTCTCTCTCTCTCTCTCTCCCTCTCTCTCTCTGTATCCTTCCTTCCTTTCCTCCCATCTTTGTTTGTTTACACATTCATAACCTTTCAGAGCGGGAGAACGAAGGTGACATGTATCTTCATGGTCGTTCTGTTGTTTTACTGGTGAGATTATCAGTATCAGATATTAGGTTATCAGCTCACCCATCCAAGGAGGTTATATAGACCTATACAACCTCCTTACACCCATTCTTCTGTGGTCTTACGAATACGACACCTAACTTATGTAGCTTCCAACTGATTTTTATGGTTAGGTTTATTTCTATGGACTGTGGGACGCTTGATATGTTTTTGTTGTCTTGAAATTATTAAGACCTAATACGGAGTAGACAGTTCAGCTTAATGTGGCTAAAAAAGTGGGAGGGGAGAGAGAGAGAGAGAGAGAGAGAGAGAGAGAGGAAGAGAGAGAGAGGAGAGAGAGAGAGAGAGAGAGAGAGAGAGGGGGAGAGAGGGGGAAAAAAAGGAGAGATAGAGAGGGGAGGAGAGAGAGGAGAAAAGAGAGAGAAGAGAGAGAAGAGACGAGAGAGGAGAGGGGAATTTGAAAACACAGACAGAAGCACAGACATTTAAACAAAGAGCCGAATGAAATAAGTGCAACAATAAACAGCACCAGTTCCAGTCAAGGCGCACCATTAAATATTTCGTGACGCCTTTCAATAATTCCATCCTGCAACTGACTTTGTGACGCGCACCGAGTTTTTGATTGTAAAATTTATCGCACAAGGTATGAATTACAACACAAGTTTATCGGTGAAATGGCGGACAAAATATATTGTCGACGGGAAACAACAAC
>JACEEZ010020638.1:5000-10000 GCA_016584305.1 Chionoecetes opilio | reverse complement strand
TTATTAGTTAAATATTAATTTTATTTATTATATAATATATTAATATTATTTATAATAGTTATTATAATATTTTTATATAAAAAATATATTATATTAAAATTTTATATATATAATTTATATATATTTTAATTATATATATATAATATTTGATTATTTTTAAAAATTATATAATATATATTATAATTTATATTTTATTTTATATTTTATATATTATATATATATTTTAATATTATATATATATATATTTTAAAAATATATATATATATATATATATATATATATATTATATTATATATATTATATTCATATAAATATATATAAAATATAAGGGAAAGAAAAGAAACTGAAAAAAACCGTGTTAGAAAGAAAAAAAATTTTGCTTTTTAAAATTTTCCCAAATTTACGGCGGATCAAATAATTGCCCTGATGAATTATTGAAAAAAGTAAAATAGAGAGTATACTTCACCAAAAATACGGGAAAAGGGTTAACTGAACAAAGAGATAATGAAAACAAACTAAACGAGTTTTTTTTTTTAGTGTCACATCATTTAGAAAAGACAGTGATAGACAGACAGATAAACAATAACGCTTGGATGAAAATGAATTTAAACGAAAGTGAAAAAAGGTTTAAGGGGGAATTTATTTTTATTGGACATTTTTATATTTTTTTGGATATATTTATTTATCCCGAGAAACAACGTGATAAAAATGAGGTTGAACGAAGGGGGAAAAGGGTTAAGAGAAGTTTTTTCACGGAAAGGGAAAGAGTAAGACGGGAAGCCCCAAGGCTTTAAAATTATCCTTGGGAAGACCGATTTTTAGAAAGCAACAGACTGTTTAGCCGATAAAAGGCCCAAACCCTGCAATTTAAATCTTTCCCCAGGAGGAGACTTGCAAACCCGAACTAATGAATCAAATCCCCGGACTTTTCCCCCCTTTAAAGATACGTATTTTTCCTTTACTTAGTTTCGGGGCTTTTTTTTTTTCCTTTTATTTTTTTTCGTATCTCTCATATTGATTTTTTCTATCTCTATCTCTTTTCTTTCTTTTGTTTTCTTTATCTCTCTTTTTCCCTCCCCTTTTTTCTTTTTTCTCTATTTTCTTTTTTTTTTTATTTCTCTTTTTCTTTTTTTCTCCCCTTCTTTTCTCTCTGGGTCTCTCTCTCCCCTTCCCCTCTCTTTTCTCTCTCTCTCCCCTCCTCTCTCTCTCTCTTCTCTCTCTCCTCTCTCTCTCCTCTCTCCTCTCTTCTCTCTCTCTCTCTCTCTGCTCTCCCCCCTTTTCCCCTCTTCTCGCTCTCTCCCCTCCTCCTCTTTTTCTCTCTCTCTCTCTCTCGTCCCCCCTCTCTCTCTCTTTTCTCCCCCTTCTCCCCTTCTCTCTCTCTCTCCCCCTCTCTCCCCCTTCTCCCCTCTCTCTCTCCCCTCTCTCTCCTCCCCCTCACTCCACCCCCTCTTTCCCCCCCACACACATACACTTACAAACCACCCAAAATTTCCCCCACACACACACCCAAACACACACCACATCCAAACACCCCACCACCCCAACGACACGCACACGCAAAAACCCACCCCAAAACAGGCACACCACACCACACACCCCACACACACACCAAAACACACACACAAAACCAAAACACCCCGCCCCAAAACACACACGCCACACACAACACGCACAACGGAAACGCACACGCAAAAAAACACCCCGCACACGCACACCCCGCCCCACGCACACGTCACACCCACGCACCCCAACAACACACGACCCCCACCACACACAAACCACACACACAACACACACACACACACCAAAACAAAACCCACCCCCATTGACTTTTTCTTTCTCGCCTCCGTATTGCTAAAAAAAGGGAGCCCTGTCCTTTTCTGTTTCTCCATTTCATTATTTTTAGGCCCCTTTACCAAAATTATTTTGGGTCCCTTATCATTCAGTTATTTCAGTCCCTTTTGTCCCCTTTTTTGTCCCTTTTTTTTTGGGGGGAAGACCTGAACCCCAAGGTTTTTTTAATTTTTGGGGGGGGGGGGTTTTTTTTTCCCCCCCCAAAAAAAAAATTTTTTAAAAAAAAAAAAAGGGGGTTTTTTTTTTTTTTTTTAATTAAAATTAAATTTTAAAAAATTTTTAAAAAAATTTTTCTAATTTTTTTTGGGGTTTTCCCAAATTTAAAAAAATTTAAATTTAAAAAAAAAAAAAAAAAACCCTTTTTTTTTTTTTAAATTTTTCCCCAAAAAAAAAAAATTTTTAAAAAATTTAAAAATTTTTTAAAAAAAAAAAAAAAAAAAATTTTTTAAAAAAAACAAAAAAATTTTTTTTTCCCAAAAAAAAAAAAAAAAAATTTTTTTTTTTTTTTTTAAAGGGTTTTTTTTTTTCCAAAAAAAAACCCCCTTTTTTTTTTTTTTTTTTTCCCCAAAAAAAAAAAAAATTTAAAATTAAATTTAAAAAAAAACCCCCTTTTTTTAAAAAAGGGGGGGGTTTTTTTTTTTTTTTTTTTCCCCCTTTTTTCCCAAAATTTTTTTTTTTGGGAAAAAAGGGGGAAAATTTTTTTTTCCCCTCCCCTTTTTCTTTCAAAACCCCCCCAAAAAAAAGGGTTTTTTTTTTCCAAAAATTTTTTTTCCCCTTTTTTTGGGCCAAAATTTTTTTTTTAATTTGGGGGTTTAAAAAAAAAAACCCCTTTTTTTTTTTTTTTCAATTTTTCTTTCTTTTCTCTCTCTTTTTTTTTTTTCCCCCCCCCCCTCCCTTTTTCCCTCCCCCCCCCCCCCCTTTTTTTTTCCCTTTTTCTCCCTCCCCCCCCCTTTTTTTTTTTTCCCCCCCCTTTTTTTTTTTTTCCCCCCCCCCCTTTTTTCTCTTTTTTTTTCTTCCCCTTTTTTTTTTCTCTCTCTCCTTTCTCTCTCTTCCCTTTCTCCTTTTCTCCTTTCCCCTTTTTTTTCCCCCCCCCCCTCTCCCTTCCCCTTTTCCCCCCCCTCCCCCCCCCCCTTTTTTTTTTTTTCTCCCCCCTTTTTTTTTTTTTTTCTCTCCTCCCCCTTTTTCTCTCTCTCTCTCTCTCTCTCCTTTTTCCCCCTCCCTCCCTTTTTTCCCCTTTTCCTTTTCTCTCTCTCTCCCCCCCCCTTTGGGGGGTTTTTTTTTTCCCCCCCCCCTCCTCCTTTTCTCTCTTCCCCTCTCTCTCTCTCTCTTTTCTTCCCCTTTTTTTTTTTCCCCCCCTTCCCCCCTTTTTTTTTTTTTTTTTTTCTCTCTCCCCCTCCTTTTCCCCCTCCCCCTCTCCCCTTTCTCTCTCTCCCCCCTCCCCCCCTTTTTTTTTTTTCTCCCCCTCCCCCCCTTTTTTTTTTTCCCCTTTTTTCTCTCTTTCCCCCTCTCTCTCTCTCTTTCCCCCCCTCTCCCCTTTTTTTCTTTCCTTTTTTTTCCCCCCCTTTTTTTTTTCCCCCCCTTTTTCCTTTTGGGGGGTTTTTTTTCCTTTTTTCGTTTTTTTTTTCCCTTTTTTTTTTTTTTTTTCCCCCCCCCCCCCGGGGGTTTTTCCCCCTTTTCCCCCCCCCCCCCCCCTTTTTTTTTTTTCCCCCCCCCCTTTTTTTTTCCCCTTTTTTCTTTTTTTTTTTTCCCCCCTTTTCCCCCTTTTTTTTGGGGGTTTTTTTTTTTCCCCCCTTTTTTTTTTTTTTTTTCCCCCCCCCCCCCCCCGGGGGGGGGGGGGGGGGGGGGGGGGGGGAAAAAAAAAAAAAAAAAAAAAAAAAAATTTTTTTCCCCCCCCCGGGGGCCCCCTTTTTTCCCCGGGTTTTTTTTGCCCCCCCCCCCCCCTTTTTTTTCCCCCCTTTTTTTTTTTCCCCCCCAAAAATTTTTTCCCTCCCTTTTTTTTTTTTTTTTTTCCCCCCCCCCTTTTTTTTTTTTTTTTTTCCCCCCCCCCCCCCCCCCTTTTTTTTTTTTTTTTTTTTTTCCAAAAACCCCCCCGGTTTTTTTTTCCCCGGGCCCCCTTTCCCCCAAAAAATTTTTTTCCCCCGGGGGGTTTTTTTTTTCCCCCCCCCCCCCCCCCCCCCCCCCCTTTTCCCCCCCCCCCCCCCCCCCCCCCCCCCCCCCCCCCTTTAAAAAAAAACCCCCCCCCCCCCCCCAAACCCCCCCCCAAACCCCCCTTTCCCCCCCCCCTTTTTTTTTTTTTCCCCCGGGGGTTTTTTTTTTAAAAAACCCCCTTTTTTCCCCCCCCCCCCATTCCCCCTTTTTTTTTTTTTTAACCCCCCCGGGGTTTTTTTTCCCCCCCCCCTTTTTTTAAAACCCCCCCGGGGGGGGGCCCCCCCAAAGGGGGGGGGGGGGGAAAAAAAAGGGAAAGGGGGGGGGGGGGGGGGGGAGAGAGAGAGAGAGAGGAGAGAGGAGAGAGAGAGAGAGAGAGAGAGAGAGAGATATGAACACACAGACAGAAGCACAGACATTTAAACAAAGAGCACGAATGAAATATGTTGCATAACAATAAGACAGCACCAGTTCCAGTCAAGGCGCACCATTAAATATTTCGTGACGCCTTTCAATAATTCCATCCTGCACTGACTTTGTGACGCGCACCGAGTTGTGATTGTAAAATTTATCGCCACAAGGTATAGAAGTTTACAACACAAGTTTATCGGTGCAAGTGGCGGACAAAAATATATTATGTCGACGCAGCAACAACTTTCCGAACTGCACACACACACACACACACACACACACACACACACACACACACACGCACACACACACACCACACACACACACACACACACACACACACACACACACACACACACACACACACACACACACACACACACACACACACACACACACACACACACACACACACACACACACACACACACACACACACACACACATAAACACATAATGCATACGAAGCTTTAGATCTTTGAGGATTTGTTGACGTAAGGAGAGTATGTTGACAGCAAGCGTTATATGCACAAGGAAGTGAGCCAGGAAGTAAAGAGAAACGTACGTATATACTCATAAGCTTTTGTGTA
>JACEEZ010020637.1:20000-32201 GCA_016584305.1 Chionoecetes opilio | reverse complement strand
TTTTTCGGGCTGTCTGTTGTGTGTGTTGTGTGTGTGTGTGTGTTGTGTCTGGTATAGTTCCGCCCCAGTGGCGCAATCACCTCATATGGCACATTTTTGGAACCGGGTTTGACCAGGGGAAGGTTTTAAGCCCAATTATGAGATGATCCGATCACTTTTTTTTTTTTTTTAGCAGCCTATTAGCGATAATTGTGAAAAAAAAGTGGGTTGCGAGAATTGAGGAAACCTTGATGTAGGTAATGGGTCCGTGAATGGGTGGGGTGATGGGTAATGGGTGTGGGGTGATGGGTGAGTGAATGGGTGGGGGGTGATGGGTTTGGGGGTGATGGGTGATGGGTGAGGGAATAGGTGGGGGGTGATAGGTAATGGGTGAGTGAATGGGTGTGTGGTGATGGGTAATGGGTGAGTGAATGGGTGGGAGGTGATGGGTAATGGTGTGAGTGAATGGGTGGGGGGTGATGGGTAATGGTGAGTGAATGGGTGGGGGTAATACATATATTTCTACATCCATGATTTCAGGAAAGTTAGAAGGGGCTATCCGGAGAGTCCGTGTTTGGTGGGCCGAAGGCCACCAAACACAGGTGGTGGGCCGAAGGCCCACCACCAATAGCCCTCCGCAGGAGCTAGCCAAAAAGTCCGCCCGGAGGGCGGCTTTGCGGCTAGTATATATATATATATATATATTATATATATATATATATATGATATGTATATGTATATATATATGTATATATATATATATATCATATTATATTATATATATGTATATATATATATATATATATATGTATATATTATTATATATGTTATATATATCTATATATGTATAGTATATATATATATATATGTTATCTATTATATATTTATATATATATATATATATCATATATATATATGTATATATATATCTATATATATATATATATAGTATTATATATCATATATATATATATGTATATATATATATATATGTATATATATATATATATATATATATATATATATATATATATATATATATATATATATATATATAAAATATAAAGCGAAAGTGTGTCTGTCTGTCTGTCTGTCTGTCTGTCTGTCTGTCTGTCTGTGTGTGTGTGTGTGTGGTATAGGTTCCGCCCCCCGTGGCGCAATCACCTCATATGGCACATTTTTGGAACCGGGTTGACCAGGGGAAGGTTTTAAGCCCACTTATGGGATGATTCGATCACTTTTTTATTTTTTTTATTTAGCAGCCTATTAGCGATAATTGTGAAAAAAAAGTGGGTGCGAGTATTGAGGAAGCCTTGATGTAGGGTGATGGTAATGGGTGAGTGAATGGGTGGGGTGATGGGTAATGGTGTGGGGTGATGGGTGAGTGAATGGGTGGGGGGTAATGGGTTGGGGGTGATGGGTGGATGGGTGAGGGAATAGGTGGGGGGTGATGGGTAATCTATAATAATATAAGCGAAAGTGTGTCTGTCTGTCTGTCTGTCTGTCTGTGTGTGTGTGTGTGTGGTGTGTGTGTGTGTGTGTGTGTGTGTGGTATAGGTTCCGCCCCCCGTGGCGGAATCCCGTCATATGACACAGTTTTGGAACCGGCTTGACCAGGGGAAGGTTTTAAGCGTACTTATGGGATGATCCGATCACCTTTTTTTTTTTTTTTTTTATAGTAGCCTATTAGCGATAATTGTGAAAAAAAGTGGTTGCGAGAATTGAGGAAACCTTGATGTAGGGTGATGGGTAATGGGTGAGTGAATGGGTGGGGTGATGGATAATGGGTGTGGGGTGATGGGTGAGTGAATGGGTGGGGAGTGATGGGTTGGGGGTGATGGGTGATGGATGAGGGAATAGGTGGGGGGTGATGGGTAATGGGTGAGTGAATGGGTGCGTGTTGATGGGTAATGGGTGAGTGAATGGGTGGAGGGTGATGGGTAATGGGTGAGTGAATGGGTGGGGGTGATGGGTGATGGGTGAGGGAATAGGTGGGGGTGATGGGTAATGGGTGAGTGAATGGGTGTGTGGTGATGGGTAATGGGTGGGGGTGATGGGTAATGGGTGGGGGTGATGGGTAATGGGTGAGTGAATGGGTTGGGGGTGATGTGAATGTGTTGGCGTTAATACATACATTTCTACATCCATGATTTCAGGAAAGTTAGAAGGGGCTATCTGGAGAGTCTGTGTTTGGTGGGCCGAAGTCCCACCAAACACAGATGGTGGGCCGAAGTCCCACCAATAGCCCTCCGCAGGAGCTAGCCAAAAAGTCCGCCCGGAGGGCGGCTTTGCGGTTAGTATATATATATATATATTTTATGTACACATAAAAAGCGAAAAAAACCTTCCAGCATAAAAATAAAACGTGAAATTATAACTTTTCACAATAATTGTTTCTACATTTTCATGATTTACGTCAATTTTTCCAATGCGGACGTAAATTTTTCCTTTGCGATGCATGTTTTTCTTTCATTCTTTCTTTTCTTTGCTCACTTTTATTTTTTTTACTCAAGTGAAGTTTTTTCTATAGTTTTCCAATCGTTTCTTCTTACAATGATGTGATTTACGCCGATTTTTCCAGTGCAAATGTTGCTTCTTTTCGACATTTTTCTTTCATTCGCTCTTTTCTTGTCTCCATTTCTTGGCGTGTTTGCCTATGTATTGCTTCTGGAGGCTGTGGGTGAAGCAAGCTGGGATGCCAAACCATAATAGAGACATTGAGCACGATAGCCAATCTTGGGTAACGCGAGAGGCACAGTAGTTCACGGGAAGCGACGGCCACACAGCGACTAGCTTGGCGAGGACCTAAATCCAGACAGTTTTCCAGTTTTCCAGAATCCAGTTTTCCTTCGCAAATCATGTATTTTCTCTCTCTTTGTCTAATCCTCTTGGTAACCTCATTTAAGGGAAGCTTTGGTTACGACACCTTGATGTAGCTTGCTTGCCTCCCATACCCTCCTTTATATACATGCCTGCCTCCCATACTCTCCTTTATATAAGTGAATAGCGGACAGGCCAGGCAGAAGAGGTCACTTGCCTATATTTTATGCGTTTTGTATATTTTACCTCTGCCGCTGAGCTTGCCTAACGTCCTCCGGCTAAGGTTTACATGTTGGCTGTTTCCGTTTATATATATATATATATATATATATATATATTATTATATATATATATTATATATATATATATATATATATATATATATATATAATATAATATATATTAATACTGGGAGAGAGAGAGAGAGAGAGAGAGAGAGAGAGAGAGCGAGAGCAGAGAGAGAGAGAGATGAGAGCGAAGAGAGAGAGAGAGAGAGAGAGAGAGAGAGATATTTATATATATATATATATATATAGCGTGCTGGCCTGCCATTATATGGTAGGCGGTTCGAATCGTCACTGCTCACGGGGATTTTTCACCTACAAATTCGGGCGGTTACTGTCTTCCTTGAGCAAGGGGATGGGGGCGTGTGGTGTGTGAGGTCCCAGCCTTGCCCAAAGATCGGTAATAATGAGCTCCAAGCTCGCACCGGGAGGATGAAACTGGCGATCGCGAGCTAGCTCACGTGGACAAGACCATGGGTGAATGACACACCACACACACGCACACACACGCACACACACACGCACACACACACACACACACACACGCACACGCACACGCACATATACACACGCGCACACACTCACACACACAAAAAGCATACACGACCGCACAAACACACACACATACCCCCCAACACTCACATTGCCTTGTACTTTGAGGTTTTGTTTCCCTTCCTTTCTGGTGGTTTTGTTGTATTTCTCAACACTGCTACGCCGGGCTGTTGTTGGGGTGGCAGAAAATATAACACAAAGACATCGCCGCTGAGTAACATGTTCTCGCCTTGTTCTTTGTCGCGCGCCTCGCGTTACTCGGCTCCATGAATTCAAGATTCCCCTTCGCCGAAGTAACACGGGTGATGCGACCTTTTCCCCGTATTGCTGCGTGAGAATGTTAAGAAAAGAAATAAAAATGCTGCACTACCATCTTGAAATATTTGGTAAATCATTCGTAGTTTTGAGTATATATGGTTTATAACGTTTTGTTTTCTACATCATAATTATAATTCGCCATTCTCGCCGTATTGGTGCGTAAGAATGTCAAGAAAAGAAAAAAAAATGCAGTTGTGCTTTCTTGAAATATTTTATAAATCAATCGTAGTATGTGTGTAATATTTTGTTATTATTGTTTGTTTTTTACATTTGTGCCTGTGGCGCGTGTAGGCAGTGAGCTCCAGGGGTGGGATGGCAGGCTCTAAGTTCACTTGAGGGCTGTGATGGTTGGCCCTCGCCCGTGGTTGCGCAGGCAGGATTGTTATAGTGACGCCCGTGATTAGAGCCTCATGCCAGCCCCCTGTGTCCTCCGATGCACTCGCAATCGAAGATAGAGTCAATGGGCAGCATGTGGGTGTTCTTAGGCCAATCGACGGTGCAAAAAGATTTTAAAGTGGACTTTGACCCTCATCTCATTCGAGGATCGAACTCGGGTCACCGAGAACGCCACTCGGACGCGAACCACTCTGCTACCGCCTCCCCAAATATAGTGTATACAATTTTTACTACATCATAATCTCTCTAAGGCTTTCTACTTCTAAGAAATTACTTCATTTTTTAATCTCATCCTTTGTATTTCTTGGTAATCCTGATTTTTGCTTCATATATATAAGGAGGTTAAGCTTATAATCCCCACAAAGGCCTGGCTCTTCGTAAAGCTTTTGGTACTTTTCCTTTATTTCTCTCTTTCAGCACTTTTGTTCCTAGAGCATTCATTGTTTTGTTTCCTTTTATCGTTCCCTTTCTTCCTTGCTTTCTTCGTCTATTCTCTCCTTTTGATATTGTCTCTCCGTCTTATTTTAACTTTCTTCTCTCTTTCCTATTTTTTCTCCCTCTTTTCTTTCTTTCTCTCCTTCTACACTTTTGTTCCTTGTGCATTCATTGTTTTCTCTCCCTTTATGGTTCTTTCTTCCTTGCTTTCTTCGTCTATTCTTCTTTAATCATTGTCTCTTTTACTTTAATGAACTCTTTCTTCCCTCTTTCCTATTTTCCTTTCGTCATTTACTTATATTTTCTATTTCACCTCTTTTTTTTTCTTCTTCCCAGCTCCCTTTATCATTCTTCTTCCTTGCATTCCTCGTCTATTCTTTCTTTTTGTCCCTGTTTCTTATTTCCTTTCGTCTTCAAATTTTACTTTTATTTTCCAGTTCTCGCCCTTCTTCCCTCTCCCAGTTCCCTTTATCATTCTTTTCACCGTTACCATTCCTTCTTTTCCTCTTCTACAGATCTTCTACAGTTTCTTCTACAGTTTCTTCTACAGTTTCTTCTACAGTTTCTTCTACAGTTTCTTCTACAGTTCTTCTACAGTTTCTTCTACAGTTCTTCTACAGTTTCTTCTACAGTTCTTCTACAGTTTCTTCTACAGTTTCTTCTACAGTTTCTTCTACAGTTTCTTCTACAGTTTCTTCTATAGTTTCTTCTACAGTTTCTCGTTACAGTTTTTCTTCTACAGTTTCTTCTACAGTTTCTCCTACAGTTCTTCTACAGTTCTTCTACAGTTTCTTCTACAGTTTCTTCTACAGTTTCTTCTACAGTTTCTTCTACAGTTTCTTCTACAGTTTCTTCTACAGTTCTTTTACAGTTTCTTCTACAGTTCTTCTACAGTTTCTTCTACAGTTCTTCTACAGTTCTTCTACAGTTTCTTCTACAGTTTCTTCTACAGTTTCTTCTTCAGTTTCTTCTACAGTTTCTTCTTCAGTTTCTTCTATAGTTTCTTCTACAGTTTCTTCTACAGTTTCTTCTTCAGTTTCTTCTATAGTTTCTTCTACAGTTTCTTCTACAGTTTCTTCTTCAGTTTCTTCTATAGTTTCTTCTTCAGTTTCTTCTACAGTTTCTTCTTCAGTTTTTTCTACAGTTTCTTCTACAGTTTCTTCTACAGTTTCTTCTTCAGTTTCTTCTACAGTTTCTTCTTCAGTTTCTTCTATAGTTTCTTCTACAGTTTATTCTATAGTTTCTTCTACAGTTTCTTCTTCAGTTTCTTCTACAGTTTCTTCTACAGTTTCTTCTACAGTTTCTTCTTCAGTTTCTTCTATAGTTTCTTCTACAGTTTATTCTATAGTTTCTTCTACAGTTTATTCTACAGTTTCTTCTTCAGTTTCATCTATAGTTTCTTCTACAGTTTCTTCTATAGTTTCTTCTACAGTTTCTTCTACAGTTTCTTCTACAGTTTTTTCTACAGTTTCTTCTACAGTTCTTCTACAGTTTCTTCTACATTCTTCTACAGTTTCTTCTACAGTTTCTTCTACAGTTTCTTCTACAGTTCTTCTCCAGTTTCTTCTACAGTTTCTTCTACAGTTCTTCTACAGTTCTTCTACAGTTTCTCCTACAGTTCTTCTACAGTTCTTCTACAGTTTCTTCTACAGTTCTTCTACAGTTTCTTCTACAGTTTCTTCTACAGTTTCTTCTACAGTTTCTTCTTCAGTTTCTTCTACAGTTTATTCTACAGTTTATTCTATAGTTTGTTCTACAGTTTTTTCTACAGTTTATTCTATAGTTTCTTCTACAGTTTCTTCTACAGTTTCTTCTACAGTTTCTTCTTCAGTTTCTTCTACAGTTTCTTCTACAGTTTATTCTATAGTTTCTTCTACAGTTTCTTCTACAGTTTATTCTATAGTTTCTTCTACAGTTTCTTCTACAGTTTCTCGTTACAGTTTCTCGTTACAGTTTTTCTTCTACAGTTTCTCGTTACAGTTTCTCGTTACAGTTTTTCTACAGTTTCTTCTACAGTTTCTTCTACAGTTCTTCTACAGTTTCACAGTTTCTTCTACAGTTCTTCTACAGTTTCTTCTACAGTTCTTCTACAGTTTCTTCTACAGTTTCTTCTACAGTTCTTCTACAGTTTCTTCTACAGTTTCTAATACAGTTTCTTCTTCAGTTTCTTCTACAGTTTCTTCTACAGTTTCTTCTACTGTTTCTTCTACAGTTTCTTCTACAGTTTCTTCTACCGTTTCTTCTACAGTTTCTTCTACAGTTTCTTCTTCAGTTTCTTCTACAGTTTCTTCTACAGTTTCTTCTACAGCTTCTTCTACCGTTTCATCTATAGTTTCTTCTACAGTTTATTCTACAGTTTCTTCTTCAGTTTCTTCTAGAGTTTCTTCTACTGTTTCTTCTACAGTTTCTTCTACCGTTTATTCTATAGTTTCTTCTACAGTTTATTCTATAGTTCTTCTACAGTTTCTTCTACAGTTTCTTCTACAGTTTCTCGTTACAGTTTTTCTTCTACAGTTCTTCTACAGTTTCTTCTACAGTTTATTCTACAGTTCGTCTACAGTTTTTCTTCTACAGTTTTCTTCTACAGTTTCTTTACAGTTTCTTTTACAGTTTCTTCTACAGTTTCTCTACTAAGTTTCTTCTACAGTTTCTTCTACAGTTTTTCTACAGTTTCTTTCTACAGTTTCTTCTACAGTTTCTTCTACAGTTTCTTCTACAGTTTCTTCTACAGTTTCTTCTACAGTTTCTTCTATAGTTTCTTCTACAGTTTCTTCTACAGTTCTTCTACAGTTTCTTCTACAGTTTCTTCTATAGTTTCTTCTACAGTTTCTTCTACAGTTTATTCTATAGTTTCTTCTACAGTTTCTTCTACAGTTCTTCTACAGTTTCTTCTACAGTTTCTTCTACAGTTTCTTCTACAGTTTTTCTACAGTTCTTCTACAGTTTCTTCTACAGTTCTTCTACAGTTTCTTCTACAGTTTCTTCTACAGTTTATTCTACAGTTTCTTCTACAGTTTCTTCTACAGTTCTTCTACAGTTTCTTCTACATTTCATCTACAGTTTCACCTTATTCTACAGTTCTTCTACAGTTTCTTCTACATTTCTTCTACAGTTTCACAGTTATTCTACAGTTCTTCTACAGTTTCTTCTACATTTCTTCTACAGTTTCACAGTTATTCTACAGTTCTTCTACACTTTCTTCTACAGTTTCTTTTACAGTTCTTCTACAGTTTCTTCTACAGTTTATTCTACAGTTCTTCTACAGTTTCTTCTACATTTATTCTACAGTTTCACAGTTATTCTACAGTTCTTCTACAGTTTCTTCTACATTTCTTCTACAGTTTCACAGTTATTCTACAGTTTCTTCTACAGTTTCTCCTACAGTTCTTCTACAGTTTCTTCTACATTTCTTCTACAGTTTCTTCTACAGTTTCTTCTACAGTTCTTTTACAGTTTCTTCTACATTTCTTCTACAGTTTCACAGTTATTCTACAGTTCTTCTACAGTTTCTTTTACAGTTTCTTCTACATTTCTTCTACAGTTTCTTCTACAGTTTCTTTTACAGTTTTTCTTCTACTGTTTCTTCTACAGTTTATTCCATAGTTTCTTCTACATTTTATTCTACAGTTCTTCTACAGTTTCTTCTACAGTTTTCTTCTACAGTTTCTTCTACAGTTTTCTTCTACAGTTTCTTCTACAGTTCTTCTACAGTTTCTTCTACAGTTTCTTCAACAGTTCTTCTACAGTTTCTTCTACAGGTTCATCTACAGTTTCTTCTACAGTTTCATCTACAGTTATTCTAGTATTCTTCTACAGTTTAGTTCTACAGTTTTTCTAAGTTTCTTTACAGGTATTCAAGTTCTTCTACAGTTTCGTCTACAGTTTATTCTAATTTACTAATACAGTTTATTCTAACAGTTTTCTACAGTTCTTCTACATTTCTTCTACAGTTCATTCTACAGTTTTCTACGTTTAGTAATTTTTTACAGTTTTCTACAGTTCTCGTTTTTTACAATACGTTTCCAAGACTCGAAAAAAACCTCGCCTTCGTTTTCCTTTATATCGCTTGACGCCTCTTTTCACCCATAAACAAAGAGAGAGAGAGAGAGAGAGAAAAGAGAGAGAAGAGAGAGAGAGAGAGAGGATGAGAGAGAGAGAGAGAGAGAGAGAGAGAGGAGAGAGGAGAGAGAAAAAAAAAAGGGAAGAGAAGAGAAGAGAAGGGAAGGAAAAATAGGAGGAAGGGACGCAACCTGTCTGAGTGGGAAGCTCGTCAACTTCAATTCTATGTAACATTATTTAGAAAACTTATTGACAGGCAGGAGTGTGTTGTACTGGGAGCATTGATGGCTCGTGTGATATGGGCTCTCTCTCTCTCTCTCTCTCCTCTCTCTCTCTCTCTCTCTCTCTCTCTCTCTCTCTCTCTCTCTCTCTCTCTCTCTCTCTCCTCTCTCTCTCCCCCTCTCTCCTTCTCTCTCTCTCTCCTCTCTCTCTCTCTCTCTCTCTCTCTCTCTCTCTCTCTCTCTCTCTCTCTCTCTCTCTCTCTCTCTCTCTCTGTGTAAATCACCCTGTATATCATATCGTTTTGACCTCTGTTGTGATGGAAGCGAATTATTGTTATTACTATTAATATAGAGCTAGTCTTTGATAGAAGCCCATATCTACCCTGCATTTTTCAACGTCGTTTATTAGACTTCCAACTCAACAGGAACTAAGTGATTCACGGAGAGATGCCACTGAGCGCCTAACTTCTGGTCTTTCTATTATTTATGATTGTGGCAAAGCAAACCTTATTTTGTTCAATGCCTCAAAAACCCAATTTCTTCACCTATCTACTCGACAAAACCTACCAGATAACTATCCCTTCTTCTTCAATGACACTCAACTATCTCCTTCTTCTACAATGAACTTTCTTGTAATATCCTTTACTAAAAATCTAAACTGGAAATCTCACATCTCATCTCTTGCTAAAACAGCTTCTAAGAAGATAGGTGTTCTGTGGCGTCTGCGCCCCCTTTTTTTCTCCCCCCCAGTTGCTTGCTCTCACAGGGGGTTTTTTCCGCCCCTGTATTGGGGTATGTCTCAATGTTTGGGGGATCCATCATACGCTCTTCCTAAACAGGGGTTGAGTCAAAAGCTTTTGTTCCATCAACTTCCCTTTTCAAAATGACTGTCTTTAGTCTTTAAATCCCGCCCCAATGTTCCTTCTCTTGCTATCTTCTACCCTTATTTGCTGTCACTGCTCTTTGATCTTGTTACTGCCCCCCCCCTCCCGCGGCCTCGCTGCACAAGACTTCTATATTCTCTTCCATTTTGTCCATCTTCCTAAACAAAAGGGTTTAACTATCTTTTCTCTTTCTCCCTTTTTCATTCTTTCTGGTAAACTTGAAATTCTCTTCTTGTTTCTATTTTTCCACCTTCCTACCAAATTAAATCTTTTAAGAGAAAAGTAACAAGACACCTCCCCAACTAAATTTGGGTCGCCCCTCTTTTTTTTTTCTCAAAATGTTTCTTTATAGGGATGGAACTTGCGGGGTTTGTGTTACCCATTTTTGTTGTGCCCTTGCCAGTCCTTTGTGATGTAAGTAGAAAAAAAACAAAAATTAAACGTTTTCTGGAGTTATTTAATTAATCGTTTTGTTCGTTTTTTTTTTCTCCTCTCTCTCTCTCCTCCTCTCTCTCCTCTCTCTCTCTCTCCTCTCCTCTCTCTCTCTTCTCTCTCCTCTCTCTCTCCCCTCCCTCTCCTCCTTTTTCTCTCTCTACTCCCCCCTCTCTCTTTTTCTCTTCTCTTCTCTTCTCTCTTCTCCTCCCTCCTTCTCTCTCCTCTCTCTCTCTCTTGCTTTTTCCCCTTTGTTTTTCTCTGATATCCGCTTTTTGTGTATTCCAGATTAAAATTTTATTTTTCTCAGCTTGTTTGCAGCTTTTCTAAAATACCTCCGAACGAAGTTGGGGGGTTTTTGTTTTCAAACCCCCATCTGTCTTCTGTCGTCTGTTGTCTTTGTTAGTGTAAAAGGGTTTCCGAAAAGTTTCTAAAAGATTTTGGGCCAAAATCGAAATTTTTCAATCTATTTTTTTAAGGAAAAACGATTTTAAATTTTGGATAAATCTATTGCAACTGTTGCCTGGCAACCAATTGATGAAATTTGGCCGAGGTAGCATCTACTGAGTGCATAATATAATATCACAACTGTTTCCAGGGGAAACCAAATTATGAAATTTCGGCCGGGGGTATGCGCTCAAATGATGCATATATATATATTATATATATATTATATTATAATCACAACTGTTTGCCCTTGCAACCAATTAATGAAATATTTTGGGCGGGGGATGCCCCCTCTACTGAGTGCTACTTATTTATTATAGGACCCTTATATATAGGACTTATTTATTATAGGACCCTTATATAAAGGAATTATTTATTATAGGACCCTTATATATAGGACTTATATATAGGACTTATTTATTATAGGACCCTTATATATATAGGACTTATTTATTATAGGACCCTTATATATAGGACTTATATATAGGACTTATATATAGGACTTATTTATCATAGGACCCTTATATATATAGGACTTATTTATTATAGGACCCTTATATATATAGGGGAAAAAAAGGAAACCTTTTAATAGGATTTTTGGCTTATTTTGGGCTTTTTATTATAGGAAACCCTTAAATTTTTATAGGACTTATTTAATTTTTTTGACCCTTTTTATATATAGGACTTATTTATTATTGGACCCTTATATATATAGGACTTATTTATTATTGGACCCTTATATATATAGGACTTATTTATTATTGGACCCTTATATATATAGGACTTATTTATTATAGGGCCCTTACATATAGGACTTATGTATAGGACTTATTTATTATAGGACTTATATATGAGACTTATTTATTATAGGACCCTTATATATATAGGACTTATTTAATATAGGACCCTTATATATATAGGACTTATTATAGGACCCTTATATATAGGACTTATTTAGTATAGGACCCTTATATATAGAACATATTTATTATAGGACCCTTATATATAGGACTTATTTATTATAGGACCCTTATATATTGGATTTATTTATTATAGCGCCCTTATATATAGGACCTATTTATTATAGGAGCCTTATTTATAGGACATCTATTATAGGACCCTTATTTATAGTACTTTTATTATAGGACCCTTATTTATAAGACTTATTTATTATAGGACTCTTGTATATAGGACTTATTCATTATAGGACCCTTATATATAGGACTTATTTATTATAGGACCCTTATATAAAGGAATTATTTATTATATGACCTTTATTGAAAATTATTTTTTTATAGGGCCCCCTTTTATAGGACTTCTTTATATAGACCCTATATATAGGGCTTCTTTATTTAGGACCCCTTTTATATAGGA
>JACEEZ010020637.1:5000-10000 GCA_016584305.1 Chionoecetes opilio | reverse complement strand
ACACACAGGTCCAGACACACACAATAGAAAGTATCAATTAGCCACACAGGACACAGACACGCAGACACACAACAGAAGCCACACAGACACACACAGGACACACAGACACACAGAAAGTCATCCATCTAGCAAACAGACACACAGACACACAGACAGACAGACACAAACACATATACAGACACACGAACGTCATCCATTAAGTCACACAGACACGCAGACAAACCAGACAGACACACACACAGTGAAAGTCATCCCATCTAGTCACACAGACACACAACAGACAGACACACAGCAACACCCAGGACACAACAGACAAACAGAACGTATCCATCTAGTTTTCACAGACACGCAGACAGACAGACAGACAGACAGACACCACAGACAGACACACACGAAAGTCACCATTCATCCATATATTCACCCCCCCCCCACAGACACACGGAAAGACAGACCACAGACAAACAGAAAGTCATCCATCTAGATAACACCAGACCACACATAAAAGTCATCCATCATATAGTCACACAGACAAAAAATATAAGAACACACAGACCACAGAAAGACAGACACACAGACACACATAAGTCATCCATCTAGCCAACAAGACACACAGAAACAAGGAAAGTCATCCATCAGTCACAAAAGCACACAGACAGACAGACAGGACATACAGACAACGACAGACAGACACACAGCACACAAGACACCACAGAAAGTCATCCATCTAGTCACAAAGACACACAGACAGAAACCGACAGACGACACACAGAAAAACTGAAAAAGTCTCCAATAGTCACACAGGACACACAGACAGACAGCAGACAGACACACAGAACAAACAGAACAGTCATCCTCTGTCAAACACAGACCACACAGATACACAGACACACGACAAAAGAAAAAGTCATACATCTAGTCATCACAGACACACAGATACACAGACACAAAGACACACAGACAAACATAAAGTCATCCATCTAGCACACGACACACAGATACACAGACCACACAGACCACACAGACAATACAGAAAGTCATCCATCTAAACACACAGACACACGACAGGAACAGACACACAGACACACAGACAGACAGACATACAGACACAGACACAACAGACAGGACAGGACACACAGAACATTACAGACACAACAGTATCATATAGTCACACAGACAACCAGAAAGTCTATCCATCTAGTCACACAGGCATACAAAGTATCTCCATTAGGACACACAGACATGCAGGACAACACAGACAGACAGACACACAGACACAACATGACACACATAAAGTCATACCTATAGTACCCAGGAACAACCATAAATTCATCCATCCAGGCACACAAGGCACACAAAACAGTCATCCAACATCTAGGGACCACAGACACACATAAAGTCATCCATCTAGTCACACAGACACACAGAAAGTCATCCATCTAGACACACAGACACACAAAGTCATCCATCTAGACACACAGACACACAAAGTCATCCATCTAGACACACAGACACACATAAAGTCATCCATCTAGACACACAGGCACACAAAGTCATCCATCTAGACACACAGACACACAAAGTCACCATCTAGACACACAGGCACAACAAAGTCTCCATCTGACACACAGGACACACAAAGTCATCCATCTAGACACACAGGGCACACCAAAGTCATAATCTAGACAAACAGACACACAACAGCATCCTCTAGACACACAGGCACCACACAAACACAAAATGTCATCCATTTAGACCACAGACAACATAAAAGTAATCCATCTAGTCATCAACAGACACACAGAAAGCATCTATCTAGACACCACACAACACACAAAGTCATCCATCTAGACACACACACACACACACGAAAGTCACCATCTATGAAACACACACCACACAATAAAGTCCTCCATCATAGTCACACAGACAACAGAAAGTCATTATAAGGACACACACACTACACAAAGTCATCATCTAGATCCACACACACACCACACACAGTAAAGTCATCCATATCTAGACACACACACACACATAAAGCTTCAACATCTGTCAAACGAGCACACAGAGAAAGTCATTATCTAGACACACACACAACAAAAGTCCCATTCCATCTAGACACACACACACAAACACCAGAAAGTCACCATCTAGATCACACACACACACACACAGAAGTCATCCATCTAGCAACACTAGACACACAGGGAAAGTCATCTATATCAGGGGACACACACAACACAAAGTATCCATTTAGCACCACACACAACACAAACAGAAGTCATCACTCTAGACACAAAGACACAATAAAGTCATCCATCTAGTACACCACCGACACACTAAGAAAGTCATCCATCCTAGACACACACACACACACACAAAAAAAGTGTCATCCATCTAGAACCCACACAAACACACAGAAAGGTCATCCATCATAGACACACACAACACACACAGAAAGTCATCCATCAGTCACACAGAGACACACAGAAAGTCATCTATCTAGACAACACCACAAAACACACTTAAAAGTCCATCACCTAGACACCCACACACACACACAGAAAGAAAAGTCATCCATCTAGACACACAGACACCATAAAGTCATCATTCTAGTCACACAGGACACAAAGAAAGTCATGCCATCTAGAAACACAGCAACACAAGTCATTCCGATCTAGACACACACACACAAATAAAGTCATCCTCTAGTCACACAGACACACAGAAAAGTCATCTATTATAGACCCACACACACAACAAAGTCACCATCTAGACACACACCACACACACCACAGAAAGTAATCCATTCTAGGACACACACACAACAGAAAGTCATCCATCTAGACCACACACACACAGAAAGTCATCCATTAGACACACAGGCACACAGAAAGTCATCCATCTAGTCACCACACAGACACACAGACACCGACCAGACACGGAGAAGAAGTAGTAGTCAGCCTAAGAAACACAATTGTAGTCCGGTAATTTAAAAGGGGACGTCATAAAGAGGAATATATTGGGAAGCCTGGGGTTAATCCCTTTAATCCCTACAGGGGGTTTGCGCCTGGACCACCGGGGCAGAGCTAGTAAGGCCAATCCCTGACATAGATTTGTTGGGGGCGGGGTAGCAAACATTCCACCTGATAAAAACAAAAACTAGCCACAAACATAGTAAGAGGTAGAGGTAGAGGCCGGGGAGGCCACGCGCGGTAATAAACGCCCCCGACCCGGTTTTGCCCCGAGGGGCACCGACCATGCAAACCCCTCCTATGCCGACGCCGGGGAGGTGTCTGCCTATGACGAGTGCGGGGGCAAAGCCCAGGGAGAATCCCACTCTAAATCCAAAGTGGTAGGGCCCCCTTAGCCACCAAACTTTTCTTTATGGGGGTGGCCGGGGCGGTGCAGAGAGCGGCTGCCTCGACCGTCGAACAATCCGGGATCAACCTGCGGAGGGTTTTCGGTGGGCTCGTGAGAACGTTCTCGAGCCTATCCCAGACGATCAGCGATCGACTACCTCTCCTATCGGCGCAGCTCAGTAGGCTGAGGGGGATATAGTTGGACTCGCGACGAGGAGGCTGGCTTAGCAAGTGCGAGACTAGCAGTGAGGGGTTACAACTACTACTGGTCCGGCATGAGCAATGGTCAACCGTTGTACGGGGGAGTAGCTATAGGCACTCCAGCAAACAGCAGCCCGGCTAGTGATTGAGGCTTACTCCGGTTGATGAGCGTATAATGCGGTTGAGGATAAAACACCTCTGGTTTCATGTCTCTTGTTGCAGTGACGCTCCTACCGAGATGCGTTCAAAACTGAAGAGAAGGAATGTTCTCGCCAAACTCGCCTGTATTTAGACCAGGTCCTTCTCGTGGACACACTCATGTCTGGGCGACTTCAATGCACTACTTGCCCTGTGAGAGATGGCCTAACGAGTTGGTGTGGTAACCATGTCTCAGGGTACGAACACCAACAGTTCCTCTGCTTCTGAACTTTGCAAAGGTTCAGAAGGTGGAGAATTGCAAGTTCTTGGTATCAGAGACCAGAGCTGCACGAGGCGGACATGGTTATAGAATGCCGGAGGGGTAGCTAAGGAGATCGACCAACATAATCGTCGAGTACTCGTGGGGGAGGATCCTCCAGAAACTGCGGGTTTTACCGAGAGTGCTGAGTTTTTGGAACAGATCACACAGACGTGTTGTTGCTACACTTAAGCTTCAGTTTAAGTCCAGAAGATTCAAGAGGTAACCATACTGTGTTTATCTTGAGAAAAGGAAGGACTTGACATAGTGCTCATGAGTATTCGGTAGGTGGCAGTCTCAAATCGGTTGATTGTGATCGGTGCTTCCGGGGCTCATGTAGAACTATGGGGATACACTTCAAACATGAAACTCTACAGGCTGCCAAGGAGGTATTGGGGAGCGACCGCGACGTTCCAAGGCTCGTGGTTTTTGTCTCGACGGAGACGCTGGAAGGAAAATCGAGGAGGAGGTCGCCGCTGCCAGGCTGGGCGGGGAACCGGGGCCAGCACAGGGCTCTGTCACGCGGAATAGAGCCCTACTGAGGAGAGAGACAGGAGCAGGTTATGTCAGGTGTGAGTTCGATGAGGATGTCGAGGGGCATTTGAACGCTAATGACACCCGACCCGCCTCCTTACGAGCCCTACAAGAAAGCTCCGTTCAAGTTTCCTTCTCGGCGCGGTGTGCTATTCGAACAGAGATGGGCAGCTCGGGTAGGACATGGATGGCCGAGGTCGTTGGGATGAGTACTGGGGCAGTTGTATACACGGTGACCCTCCACTGAGCAGCAGCTTCACACACTGGTTTAAAGACAGTGGATTGCCGACGAATTCCTCCCATGACAAAACCGGCACCCTCTCTGACGAAAGTCAGAGAGGCTTTGTTTTGTAGCAAAGTTGAAGGGTGGAAATGCAGCTGGTTGTCTTGTCAATATCAGTGCGGAGCTCCTCAATAGCGCGGGGTCTGAGGCCATGAACCGCGGG
>JACEEZ010020636.1:50694-61857 GCA_016584305.1 Chionoecetes opilio | reverse complement strand
GCACTGATATGTACAAATTTTTTTTTCAGGTAAAAAGTTTAGTACTAAATCAAATAGGTTAAAAAATAATAGACTTCATAAAATAGTTTTTTTCAAAGGGAAAAATTTTTTAAAAATTTACACAATATTAAAATCAAAAGACTTACTTTGTCCTTTTGTTTTTTTCGTTTGCCTTTGCCTCGGGCACTGCCTGTTCCTCATTATCTGTTCGGGCGGCTCCTTGAAGGGTGTTGGGTCACCTCACTGTGGGCGGCAGTTTGAGCTCGACGCGGGCCGGTGCTCTTTTGTTGTGGGGTTGTCCCTCGTAGGTCCGATTGTTGTTCCTCCTTCGCGTATTATATATTTTTTATCAGTCTTGTGTGGCTGAAGTAGGCGATTTTTCCTTCTGCTCTTGCTTTCTTCATGTTAGGTAGCTGAGCCTTCCGGGTTGAACTGATGCTTTCACACAGTCTTCATTGATAAATATATGAGTGTTTTAGCTTTGAGAGTTCCTGAGTGCTATTTACGTCGGTAAAACTCGTGAATCAACTGTGCGCGGCGAGGGGTCCCCATCATGGGCCGGGGACCCACCCTGTGCTCCCAGGCTGTCCTCTCTCTCTCTCTCCCCACCTCTCTCTCTTCTCTCTCTCTCTTCTCCTCTCCTCTCTCTCCCCTCTCTCTCTCTTTTCCCTCCTCTCTCTCTCTCTCTACTCTCTCTCCTCTCCTCTCCTTCTCTCTCTCTCTCTTTTCTCTCTCTCTCTCTCCCCCTCTCTTCCCCTCTCTCTCTTCTCTCTCTCTCTCTCTCTCTTCTCTTCCCCGCTCCCTCTCCCTCTCTCTCTTTTTTTATTTTTTTTTATTTAAAAACTGACATGGGTATACTGGGGCTAAAAATTTAGCAAAGAGGTTGTTGAAGACAATGGGTGGCAGAAGCTAAAGATGTCCCCTGTCCCGGGCACATCTATCTAAAAGGCTATGCCTTATGGATAAACAAAATATATAAGTTACAGCCTGGGGGTCACTCTCCGTCACGGGCACTTTCAGGCGCACTATTTACACGTACTGTGTCAATGTTGTCCTATGTGTGGGGTGTCACTATGTATCACTATTGACACGACACGTGTTACGTCTTACGGGCACTAAGGCGGATGTAAGCGGCACCATCTGTGGGCCGCCACCTTTCACCGGGCTGGGTGTTCATGGCCACGACATCCACCTAAAACCGTGAAGGTGTCCAACAGTGTCGCCGTGGCCCAAGTAAAGGCCTCGCTGGCCCATCACAGTGTGGGTCATCGGGGCCTCGAGAGGAGATCACCTGACGCTACCGTCTTCGTAGCGCCCCTTCTGACCTCCTCCACGGGACCCGAAGTCCTGCAAGGGGGGAAGAGTGTTGCACCTGGGCCTTGTGCAACACTGTGAGGGCACCGACTCTCCTCCGGTGCCCCAGGCTGTCAAGCTGAGAGCGGGGACCCATCCGCCATGCTCCTGCTGTTTTCGTTGTTTTTGTTGTTGTTGCTGGTGTTGGAGCTGCAGCTGATGTTGTGTTGTTGTCGTCCGCTGCTGCTGCTGCCACTGTTGCCGCGGGGACGTTCCCTGTGATATTGGTGTCGTTGGGTGTATGAGGCGCTCAGCACGCCTCTGCACTTTGTCCAGCAGTGGGACAGGTGGCACTGGGCAATACTCATCCAGGTGAGAGGACTGTACTCCATGACAGACTCACTTGGGCCTTATACAGCCGCAATGAGGCCGTCCAGCGTCGAGCAGGTGACCTACTCGGCGCAGGAGAGTCACCCTCAGGGAGGCTCGACGTGCCACTGTCTCCGGGTGGCGGTCAATAGCGGAGCCTGGAGTCAACCTCCACACCCAGGATGTTGTTTGGAAGGTCCTTGTTGGCAAGGGTATCGCCCCCAAGCTTCAGCTTCCCCTCGAGTAGCCTGGGGTCCTCCCTCGAACGTGATATAACCAGGGCCCTTTGGGTCTTCTCGGCAGCAAACTTGACTTGCCACCGTCCTTCCCTAGCCGTGATGTCACCAAGTTGAGGGTTTGGGTTTGGCATTTATCACGTTCGCAGCCCTCCTCTCTGGGTAGGAGTGGGCCCACGGTGCAGTCGTCACAAGGCAAAAACGCCACAGGGAGGCTTTGGAGGGGTCATTTAAGAAAAATGTTCCACAGGATGGGGCCAGGACGAATCCCTGTGGAACAGAAGCCCCACCGGGTTTCGTGGCTGACGTGTTTTCCCATTCACACCACCCTAAGACTCCGGCTGGGGCAGGTAGCTCGAGAACAACCCCAGCAGGTGTCCCGTGATGCCGGAGCTGTTCAAGCTTTGCCAGGAGGCCCCTTGTGCCACCCATTTCAAAGGCCCCGGAGATGTCTAGGGCAATCACCAGCGATCGGCGGCCAGAGTCCAGGGAGATCCTGCCATGATTTGGAGAGAAGGAGAGCAGGTCAGAGCGGACGTCCCTTCCTAAACCCGTTACTGTCTGGGGACATCAGGTTGTGGCTCCTCAAGGTGGCGGGGTCGTTGCTCTGCAATAATCCTTTCTAAGATCTTGCTGAAAAACTGACAGGAGCGATATTGGACGAAAAGTTGGCTGGATCAGTCCTCTCCTTTTTCTTGTGTACGGGCGTGACACAAGCCTCCTTCCACAGCTTGGTCAGCGCCCGTTTTAGAAGCACTGCTAAAAGATTGTGCTGAGGGGCCTTAATCAGCTCATCTGCACCCAGTGTTTGAGCGGGAAAGGGACTCACACCATCAGGCCCAGGCGCTTTTGGGTGTTGACGGTACGCAGGAAAGGGGGCCACGAGGGTCCTCCGTGCCACCGAAGATTTCCAGGCCCAGGTGACACAATACGGGTGAGGCGACGGGGCTGCCTCTCAGGGTCCTGTGTCGTCATCTTCCTACTGAAGTGCGTCGCCAGGAGGCCCTGCCTTCTCCTGGTTTTTTACCACCCAGTCTCCTGCTGGTGTGATGAGGGGCGGGATTCTCTCCTGGGTGACGGTGCTTGTCTCCCCTTTCACCAAGGACCGCCATTGCTTGGGGTCAACTTGATTGGAGGCTAGTTTCCTCCTGACGTCATTTTCCCACCTGTTTCCTGGCCCATGAAGCTGTCCTGGTCATGGCCTTCCCAGGTGGCGCGGTGCGGGCCTTGTTCCTCTGTGTGGGGCGGCGCTTTAGGCGCACCCGGCCTTGTATTTATCCTCCGTGGCAAGGCGACCCCTAAAAACCGAACCACGGCTGGTCTCGCGGCTCAGCCTCGTACACTCTATGTGGAACATGTTTGTACCGCGCGGCAAGGAGAATGGCGGTGAAGGTGGCCCCCATTGTGATCCACGTCACCGCAGAGCGCGGCGGCCCAGTCAGTGTCAGACAGGACGCGCTTGATGGCCAGCAAGTCAGCTCTATCCCACAGCCAAATGACCCGCTGGCATGTTTCCTCGCTGGGGGGGTCTAGGTCAATGTGGGAGAACACTGCATTATGATCAGAGCTGCCAACTGTGTTCAGCTGGCTGCACTGCATTGAGTCGCAGGAAGATCAGTGAGCACTGGGTCCAAGAGCCACCTCGTACGTGTGTGGGGAAGGTGACTGATTGGTGAGCCCATGGACCACAGTCAACTCTGTGAAGGCCCTTTTCACCAAGTACTGATTCAGGTCGCCCCCCGATAACGCTGTTCTGGCAGTCACGGATGGCCCAAGATGGTGTCCAGCTGGTTTGGTGAGGAAGGCTAAAGGGGCTGCGCCGTGCCATTGTGGGCGATAAAGAGGCGCATAACAAGACAGCACTGTTGTCTGCGAGGAGAAGGCGGAAGAACATCGCTTTTATCTCTTTGGGGACCGGGGCAGGCAGTAACTGAAGCTGCAGGGCCCTCACGGTGACCACACTGCTACACCCCGCCTTGTCCGGTGCCCGATCACGCCGCATCCAGTGACAATATCCCGGATTCTGTCACATGTGTCCACACATCATCAGTCAGGAACGTCTCCGGCGGCCACCACGACGTCAGCTTTGTTCCTGAGGGGCGGTGTGTGTTAGCTCGCCGACATTCGTCCTGAAGCCGCGAACGTTGGCAGACAGGATCTTGAGGCCAGCGTGTGCCATTCTTTGCCCTTAGTGATGGTATGGGGAAGGGGCAGCAGGGATGGCAAGGTGTAAGCACCTGTGGGTGATGCTGTGATGGGGGGAGTGGGCTGGGGAGGAGAGAAATTGGTGTGGAGAGGGATTTGTTCAGTAGAGCAGGGCGTTGAAGAATCGTTCCTGCCTTTCTTCAGCGCTCGAGTGAAACAATTGTCTGCAGTATGTCCTGAACGCAGACAATACTCGCAGGGTTTTGGGCCCGTTTTTCCTCACCAGCCGTTTACGGCAAAGGTCGCGAGTATGACCCCTTTTTGTCGCAGTATTCACAGACGATGGCCGGTGCAGTGATGTCTGGTGTGACCTCGCTGAAGGCACTTTCCCACAATGCGGAAGGTTTTTGTCCGCCACGGGAGTGATTGGTGGTGGAGTCGTAGTTTTGTGGCGGCGCGTCTATAGTTTGCCGTCGCTAGTACTGTAACGGGCGCCTCCCTTTGATGAGAGGGACTATGACCGCGGTTATTGTGGGCGCGGGGGGGCTCCCCTGATCGGGGAGGTCGGGGGGGAGCGGCCCTTCGGGGGCTGCGTCTCCCGTGGGAGGTTGGCGGGGAGGTCGGTCGGGGTAGGTCGGCTGGAAACTGAGTACCGCGAAACGGGGGTGAGGTGTGTTGTCGAGCTCGGGCACTTCCCCTGGCTGGGTCCTGTGAGATAATATGAAAGAGGACGGGGTTTTCCCCGACTGCCACGCCTTCAGTTCAGGATGCGCGCCACAAGCTGCGCCCCAGTCAGAGTCAATTTTGCTGGGGAAGGGGACTAGTCGCCTGAGTGACAACAGGGGTGTCAGCGTACAATGGGGTGGAGGCGAGGCCGTCGACTTTCGTTTAGGGCGCCTGCTAAGAAGGCGCGAAGATCGACGACTCCACTCTTTCTGCTTCCTGAAATTTTATTTTTTGCCTTGAGAGAAGCGTTTTTTCAGCCAGAATCCTTCCAGGAAACTCTCCTAGTTCCACAGGTGGAAGGGAGACCACTCTTTCTATGAAGACCTGGTCCTCAGGGAATTGGGCGGTGTGGGTTTAAGTGGGGGGCAGCGGCCTGGGACGGGGCTGATGGGTTTAGCGACTGGCTCGCGGTTTATGGGGCGCAAGACGCCTCGGACGGTCCTAAGCTGGGCAGCTCGGGGGAGCAACAGGGAAAATTTCCTCCGTGAAAAAAATCGCCACATACAGCGTTGGGACACTCCGGCTGACTGCACGACAGCGTGTGTTTGTCGCGAGTGGAGTACGAGCATACACAACAATAAACTGAAGCCTGTACACGCTTTTGCCCTGCACACAAAATTTTCTGTGGGGAAAAGGGCGTCGACGTTGATGGGTTGTCGTTATCAGCCCTGATGGTGGCTCGTATCATTGCGACGAGCGAGAGAAAATATAAATGTACACGGCAGCCGTGTTTTTTAGGTAAAGGTCCCGAGGAGTGTGTGGGTCAGGGTGTAGTGTTTCAGCTTTCAAGGTTCAAGGTCATGCGGGCGTAGGGTTGGGTGTAGTGGTGGTCCCCTCTCTCTCCCTCTCTCTCTCTCTCTCTCGGTTCTCTCTCTCTTCTCTTTCTCTCACCCCTATCGTCTCTCTCTCTCTCCCCTCATCTCTCTTCTCTCCTCTCTCTCTCTCTCTGACACCTATCACACAATGAGGAATATACATAGTAAATTTAAAATACTTTTATATATATTTACAAACCAATATTTTTGGCCTACTCATTCCACTCACACACACACACACACAACCCCACACACACCCCACACACACACACACACACACACACACACACCACACCACCACCACACACACACCACACACACACACACACACACACACACACACACATAATGGAATACACACCGGGATGGTCACACCTTGCTCTCAGTGTTACGAATATATTATGCTATAGTCACTATTTTTTCCAAAAACAAAGAATGTAAATATTTTAAAAGTACTTCATCCTGTCTGATCTGCTACCACGCTATCGCATTACGAGTTATAATGATTGTAATGATTGTGATAAAAGTAATGCAATTAATGAAAAGTAATGTAGTAATAGTAGTAGCAGTAATAGTAGTAGCAGTATGGGTAATAGTAGTTGTAATAGTTGTCGTAGTGTCATTTTTATTGCCATCATTATTAATATCAGTAGTTGTAGCAGTCAAAATATTGTAAGTGTTTGTGGTAATGGTGAAAATCGTTGAGTTGGTAATATCTATAATAATATAAGCGAAAGTGTGTCTGTCTGTCTGTGTGTGTATGTGGTATAGGTTCCGCCCCCCGTGGCGCAAACACCTCATATGGCACATTTTTGGAATCAGGTTGACCAGAGGAAGGTCATAAGCCCAATTATGAGATGATCCGCTCACTTTTTTTTTTTTTTTTTTAGCAGCCTATTAGCGAGAATTGTGAAAACAAAAGCGGGTTGCGAGAATTGAGGAAGCCTTGATGTAGGGTGAGGGTAATGGTGAGTGAATGGGTGGGGTGATGGGTTAAAGGGTTGTGGGGTGATGGGTGAGTGAATGGGTGGGGGGTGATGGGTTGGGGGTGATGGGTGATGGGTGAGGGAATAGGTGGGGGGTGATGGGTAATGGGTGAGTGATGGGTGGGGTGATGGGTAATGGGTGTGGGGTGATGGGTGAGTGAATGGGTTGGGGGGTGATGGGGTGATGGGTGAGGGAATTGGTGGGGGGTGAATGGGTTAATGGGTGAGTGTGAATGGGTGTGTGGTGATGGGTAATGGGTGAATGAATGGGTGGGGGGTGATGGGTAATGGGTGAGTGAATGGGTGGGGGGTGATGGGTAATGGGGTGAGTGAATGGGTGGGGGGTGATGGGTAATGGGTGAGTGAATGGGTGGGGGGAATACATACATTTTTACATCCATGATTTCAGGAAAGTTAGAAGGGGCTATCTGGAGAGTCCATGTTTGGTGGGCCGAAGGCCCACCAGACACAGGTGGTGGGCCGAAAGCTCACCAATAGCCCTCCGCAGGAGCTAGCCAAAAAGTCCGCCCGGAGGGCGGCTTTGCGGCTAGTTAATCATATTATTATCATCCTTATCATTATCCTCATTATTTGTATTATCATTTATATCTCTATCATAGTTTATCATTATTTTAATATTTATAATTGTTTTTATATCATTTTCATTATTGATATTATCTATAGTATTATATGATTATTTACTTCATTATTTCTATCATTACAATGAATCGATACCTGCGTTTGGCTATGAAACTAGTCTTATTTGAATCGTTCCTATATTCCTATTCTGTGTATGTGTGTGTGTGTCTATGTGTGTGTGTGTGTGTGTGTGTGTGTGTGTGTGTGTGTGTTTGTGTGTGTGTGTGTGTGCGTTTGTGTGTGTGTGTGTGTGTTGTGTGTGTGTGTGTGTGTGTGTGTGTGTGTGTGGTGTTGTGTGTGTGTGTTGTGTGTGTGTGTGTGTGTGTGTGTGTGTGTGTGTGTGGAATGGAATGTGCGTGTGTGCGCGGGGGGGTCCAGACAAAACTCCCCTAGGACAAAACACCCCTCGGACAAAACCCCCTAGGACAAAAACCCCTTGGACAAAACCCCCTAAGCTAAAGTGCGAAAAAGGACAAAACCCCCTCAGTTTAATACCATTAAAATTAGAAGAAAAAAAAAAATGTCAGCAATTTATTACTGAAGTAATCATGAAAAATATTAGAATCTTTCTTTGTGTTTGTTCACTCCACCTGATCATTGTTTTGTCTACCTAAGTACCGTAAATCCCCATGTACCGTAAATAACACTATAGTCGCCAGGACAAAGTTTATTTTTTATTTACAGACGTGTGGTGGCGTTAATACTTAGGTATATTTCTACATCCATGATTTCAGGAAAGTCAGAAGGGGCTATCTGGAGTGGCTGTCATTTTGTGTCTTCATCTGTGTCATAGTATGGCTATAAATAAACAAATTACAAAAATATATCAACCGAGTGGCGACGTTGATAATGGGCAACACTAAGGTCGCCATCTAGTGTTTCTTCATGAGTGTCCTCCCGCCGTCGTCGTTACCCGAAAAAAAATCGAGAAGTGAAATTTGAAATCGTATATACTTGCAGATACAAAGCATAAAACAACGCTTGAAACAGGGTAGATTATACAACCATGATATAAACTACTGTGTATCATCTTCAGTGGTATATACACAGCAGTAATGATGCTATAATTCGTAATATATGGCGCCTGGCGGCATTATTGCAGCTGGCGACTAAATTAAGTGTTATGTACTGTAGCAAAATTATCGAGGGCGCGGTAATCGCGCCCCCGACCCGGTTTTGCCGGGGGGCCCGATCATGCAGACCCCTCCTATGCCGACGCAGGGGAGGGGTCTGCCTATGACGAGTGCGGGGCAAAGCCCTCGCGAATCCCGCACTCTAAATCAAGTGGTAGGGCCCCCTAGCCCAACTTTTTCTTATGGGGGTGGCCGGGGGGTGCAGAGGGCGGCGCCTGCACGTCGAATCACTCCTGGGATCAACCTGCGGAGGGTTCTTCGTGTGGGCTCGTGGAACGTTCTGAGCCTCTCAGACGATCATCGACTACCTCTCCTATCGGGCGAGCTCAGTAAGCTGAGGGTGGATATAGTGGGACTCTCTGAGACATGGAGGCCCCTAGGGCAGTGGTGAGACTAGCAGTGGGGGTTACACTACTACTGGTCCGGCATGAGCAATGGTCACCGTGTACGGGGAGTAGCTATAGGCATCTTCAGCAAACTGCAGCCGTCAGTTGTTGAGGTTACTCCGGTTGATGAGCGTATAATGCGGGTGAAGATGAAGCACACTCTGGGTTTCATGTCTTTTTTGCAGTGTACGCTTGAGTCTTTAAAACTGAGAGAAGGAGAGTGATCTACGCCAAACTCGAATCTGTATAGACCAGTTCCTCCCGACACACTCATTGTTTGGGCGACCTTCAATCTCTCTGGCACGTGAGAGATGGCTACGAGTTATGTGTTGGCCATGGGTGGTTCAGAAACACCAACAGTTCTCTGCTTCTAACTTTGCAAGGTCCAGAAGGTAGAAAAGGCCATTTTTTGATCAGACCAAGCTGCAACCGCTGGACATGTATAGTATGACGGGCAGGCTAGGGACGACCATGTACATGCCCGGGGGGACTCGAGAACGAGTTACGGAGGAGTTTTTGGGAGATAGCCAGACTTTGTTGCTACCTTAGGTTATTATCAGAAAGACCAGAGTAATACTGAGTTCATGAAAGCCTGAAAGGGTCTTATCTAATATGCGTGTTGCAGTCTCAAATGGGTTTTTTGATGTGCTCGGTGCTCTTCCGGGGACCCTAGAAACTGTGGGATACCTTCAAACGAGAAACTCTACAGGCGCCAAGGAGTGTATTGGGGTAGCGCCCCCGAGGGTCAGGGCGTGGTTTTGTCTCGACGGAGACGCTTGGAGAGAAAAATCGAGGGAGAGTCGGCGCTGCCCAGGTGGCTGGGAACCAGAACCAGCACAGGGCTCTGTCACGCCGGACTAGAACCCTCCTGGGGAAAGAGAAAAGGAGAGGTATGTCAGGAGTCTCGCTGAGGTTTGTGAGGGGTTCATTTTAAACGTAATGACCTCCGACCCGCCTACCGAGCCCTGAAGAAAGCCCCGTTCCAAGTCTCCTTCTCGGCGAGTGCTATTCAAAACAGCAGATGGGGCCATCGTGTCCGGACATGGATGGGGCAGATGGCTCGTTGGGCTGAAGTTACTTTGGGCAGTTGTTTCACGGTGGGACCCCCCAACTGAGAGCAGCTTCACACCACTGGGTTACAGGCAGTGGATGCCGATCCTCCATTGACAAAAGCGCACCCTCTCATGACGAAGTTGAAAAGAGGCTGTCGCAAAGTTGAGGGGTGGAAAAGGAGCTGGTGTTTTAATATCAGTGCGGAGCTCCTCAAAGTGGGGGTGGAGGCCATGATCCACGGGTTGCATGTTTGTCCTGACTGCCGTGTGGCAATCAGGTACCATTCCCCCTGACTGGAAAAGGGGTGGTCGGTCCCTATCTGGAAAGGGAAAGGGGACCGTCAGGACTGCAACAATTACCGCGGTATTACACTGCTCAGCGTACCAGGCAAGGTGCTTGCCCATCTATTGCTGACACGGATTCGCAACCATCTGGTGGCAGCATCAGAGACCTCAGCAGTCTGGGTTCACGCCCTGGTAAGTCAACAAGGGACCGCCCTCCTAGCGCTTCGTGTCCTTGGTGGAACACCGACGTGAGTTCGACAGGGGGTTTGCAGCCTATGTTGATCTCAAGAAGGCGTTTGACTCAGTGCATCGTGAGTCACTCTGGGATCTTCGCGACTTCGAGGGATTCCTGCAAGGACTATTGGTTTGAAAAACGGGTCTGTATTCTGGGACTGAGAGTCTGTGAAGTGTGGGGCAGGTGTATCCAGCTTCTTTCCTGTGAATACAGGAGTGAGGCAAGGGTTTTACGTCCTTGCCCAAATCACTTTTCAACGCTTGTATGGACTGGGTATTGGACAAGGTTGTAGATCAAAGTGATTGTGAGCATCCGTCGGCAACACCAAGATCACTGATCTTGTTTTTGCCGATGATGCAGTAATCTTTGCTGAGTCGCTGGAGGTTTCCCGGTGATGGCTCTCGAGGGCGCTGCACGAGGAGGCAAAGCCTTTGGGGACTTTCGGTCTCCGGCTCAAACCAAGGTCTAGGGTTTGGAGACTTAACAGATGAAGCACTACAGTCTGTTCATGCGTGTGGCCAGGACATTGATATCTTTGGGAAAATTTTACATACCTTGGTAGCGCAGTCCCTAATGACGGCGGTCACGTCAAGAAATCTTACGGCGGATTGGCATAGCCCACGGTGTTATGGACTCGCCTCCCGTGGATTAGTTGGCGTTGTCGGTACCTGTGCAGGAGGACAAAGATCCGGATCTTCAAATCGCTTGTGATCCCTGCCTACTCTATGGTTGTGAGACATGGAACTAAATAGTGACTTGAAGAGACGAATCAATGCCTTTGGGAAAAAGTGTTTTCGCGAATCAAAAGGGGTATCGCTGGGATGATTACGTGTCAAATCAGCGATTGCACCGTGGGACTGAAT
>JACEEZ010020636.1:30694-48194 GCA_016584305.1 Chionoecetes opilio | reverse complement strand
ATCATGGCATATTGTTTTTCTTCGTTTTACACACTAATATTACATGTAGTAGTAAGAGTAGTAGTAGTAGTAGTACCCAGTGGCGGCTCGTGGCATAGGGCTGCAGAGCTCCAGCACCCCCAGACACTCACTGCCAGGTGTATGATGCCTCTAGAGAGACAGCAGAATTGATACACTACTAACAAATATATCACAATAAAAAGTCAATATATTTTATATAACTATTTTCAATACGTTACTAAGTGAATTTTCATTAAAACCAGACCAAAATTTACGTTTCTTTCATATTTGGTGTACGATTCTGTCTGCGCCGCCGCCGCTCCACTTGTGAAAACTAAGAGCTGTAGTCGAGGCAGCTACGTCTCGTCCCTCTCGTGTTTACAGTGCGTGTAGATGGTGTGGTTAAGTCGTGCTTTCTTTAATTACCCTATGATGATGGAAAATCTAGTGAAGTATATGCAAAACAGCAACTTATCCCAGCTGACATTAAATGAAAAGATTTAAATCAAGCGGTACCGACTTTATTTTCAAGTAATACTGTAATTCTACCATCACCACCTCAGCTATCCCCTCTACTACCAACACTACCACCCCCACCATCCCTTCTACCACCACCACTACTACCATGCCCTGAAATCCGTGAACATCAACTACAATTCATACATGAGATAGGTAAATTTTGTGTAACCTACTGTTGTGTAAAGCTTGCAGTCCCTCCATTTTATTTTATCACAAGCCGCCACTGGTAGTAGCAGTATTTTATGTTGTTGTTGGGGCTATTATTGTTGTTGTTATATCATCATTATCATCATGAGCCAACAGAACAGCAGGCAAACAGGAATTAATTATTAACTAAAATATGCAATCATTGTGTTGTGATGATAAGCGATCCGTAATGGACAGGGTGGCAAGGTTGCAGGGTGGTAGGATGGTAGGGAGGCAGGGTGGTAGGGAAGCAGGGAGGCAGGGAGGCAGTGTAGTAGGGAAGCAGGGAGGCAGGTAAAGAGTGTAGTAGGGAGGCAGGGTGGTAGGGAGGCAGGGAGGCAGAGAGGCAGGGTAGCAGGGTAACGCTCAGGTATATACCACACAAAAATCTACCTTTGGTTTACCTTTCGTTTCCCTATTGTTTATTAGTATGATTTTATTTGTATAGGGATTAGACGTGACTTATTATTAGAGATCGGATAAAAATGCTGTAATTTAGGCCTTTTTAGTTTTTTTATGTTATATATTTTCACCAAAATATGTGATATCAATCAATCATTGGGGGCATACGCCGGGGGGCGCGTCGCCTCGCCCACCCTACGACGCTACTACTGGGGGTCACCACGCGCGAATTCTCATGCAGGCTCCTTTCCCATACCAAGTAGCTCTCGACAAGAAACATCAACTTGCCACAGCCACGAGCCTTGCGGGAGCCCCCTTGGCCTCCTCCACGCCGGATTGTCTCTTACAGATACAACCCGATGGGAAGGATCGGTTTCAGGGTAGCGTGCCACATGCCCATATAGCCGAAGTTAGCGCTGACGGACTATGCTGGTAATAGGCCTCGATTCAGTCTCACGGTGCAATCGCTGATTTGACACGTAATCATCCCCGCGATACTCCATGATTCTGCGAAGTAACTTATTACCAAAGGCATTGATTCGTCTCTTCAAGTCACTATTTAGTGTCCATGTCTCACAACCATAGAGTAAGACAGGGATCACAAGCGACTTGAAGATCCGGATCTTTGTCCTCCTGCACAGGTACCGACAACGCCAAATACTCCCGCTGAGCGAGTCCATAACACCGTGGGCTATGCCAATCCGGAGTAAGACTTCTTGACGTGACCCGCCGTCAGTATGGACTGCGCTACCAAGGTATGTAAAACTTTCCAAGATATCAATGTCCTCGCCACACGCATGAACAGACTGTACTGCTTCATCTAGTAAGTCTCCAAACACCTAGACCTTGGTCTTGAGCCAGGAAACCTCAAGTCCCAAAGGCTTTGCCTCCTCGTGCAGCGCCTCGAAAGCCATCACCAAGACCTCCAGCGACTCAGCAAAGATTACTGCATCATCGGCAAAAACAAGATCAGTGATCTTGGTGTTGCCGACGGATGCTCCACAATCACGTTGATCTACAACCTTGTCCAATACCCAGTCCATACAAGCGTTGAAAAGTGATGGGGCAAGGACGCACCCTTGCCTCACTCCTGTATTCACAGGAAAGAAGCTGGATACACCTGCCCCACACTTCACAGCACTCTCAGTCCCAGAATACAAAACCAGTTATCAAAACAATAGTCCTTGCAGGAATCCCTCGAAGTCGCAGAAGATCCCAGAGTGACTCACGATGCCTGAGTCAAACGCCTTCTTGAGATCAACATAGGCTGCAAGAACCCCCTGTCGAACTCACGTCGGCGCTCCACCAGGACACGAAACGCTAGGATACGGTCGACTGTTGATTGACCAGTCGTTCAACCGACCGATTGCCGTCGACTGATTGACCGGTCGTTGTTGACTTACCAGGCGTGAATCCAGACTGCTGAGGTCACTGACGCTTCACCAGATGACTGCGAATTCGTGTCAGCAATAGATGGGCAAGCACTTTGCCTGGTACGCTGATCAGTGTAATACCGCGGTAATTTTTGCAGTCCTGACGGTCCCCTTTCCCTTTCCAGATAGGGACGACCAGCCCCCTTTTCCAGTCAGGAGGAATGGTACCTGATTGCCACACAGCAGTCAGGACAGCATGCAACCCGTGGATCATGGCCTCACCCCCAGCTTTGAGGAGCTCCGCACTGATATTACAAACACCAGCTGCTTTTCCACCCCTCAACTTTGCGACAGCCTCTCTGACCTCGTCATGAGAGGGTGCGCTTTCGTCAATGGGAGGATCGGCATCCACTGCCTGTAACCCAGTGGTGTGAAGCTCCCTCAGTTGGAGGTCCACCGTGAACAACTGCCCAAAGTACTCAGCCCAACGAGCTATCTGCCCATCCATGTCCGACACGAGGCGCCCATCTGCTGTTCGAATAGCACTCGCCCGAGAAGGAGACTTGGAACGGAGCTTCTTCAGGGCTTGGTAGGCGGGTCGGAGATCATTAGCGTTCAAATGACCCTCGACATCCTCAGCGAGAATCCTGACATACCTCTCCTTGTCTCTCCCCAGGAGGGTTCTAGTCCGGCGTGACAGAGCCCTGTGCTGGTCCTGGTTCCCAGCCAGCCTGGCAGCGCGACTCTCCTCGATTTTCTCCAGCGTCTCCGTCGAGACAAAACCACGCCTTGACCTCGGGCGCACCCCAATACACTCCTTGGCAGCCTGTAGAGTTTCACGTTTGAAGGTATCCCACAGTTCTACAGGGTCCCCGAGAGCACCGAGCATATCAAACCGATTTGAGACTGCCACCGCATACTCATGAGCACATGTCAAGTCCTTCAGTTTCTCAAGATGAAACACAGTATGGTTACCTCTTGAGATTCTTCTGGACTTGACATGAAGCTTAAGTGTAGCAGCAACAAGTAAGTGATCTGTTCCAAAGAACTCAGCACTCCGGTAAACCCTGCAGTTCTGGAGGATCCTCCAGCGAGTACTAACGAAGATGTGGTCGATCTCCTTAGCTACCCCTCCAGCATTACTATACCATGTCCAGCGGTGCAGCTCTGGTCTCTGATACCAAGAACCTGCAATTCTCAACCTTCTGGACCTTGCAAAGTTCAGAAGCAGAGAACTGTTGGTGTTTCTAGTACCGGAGCCATGGGGACCAACACATAACTCGTAGCCATCTCTCACAGTGCCAGTAGTAGCATTGAAGTCGCCCAAGACAATGAGTGTGTCCCGAGGAGGACACTGGTCTAATACAGAGTCGAGTTTGGCGTAGAACATCTCCTTCTCTTCAGTTTTACGCATCTCGGTAGGAGCGTACACTGCAACAAGAGACATGAAACCCAGAGTGTGTTTCATCCTCACCCGCATTATACGCTCATCAACCGGAGTAACCTCAACAACTGACGGATGCAGTTTGCTGGAGATGCCTATAGCTACTCCCCGTTCGCGGTGACCATTGCTCATGCCGGACCAGTAGTAGGTGTAACCCCAACTGCTAGTCTCGCCACTGCCAGGCCTCCTTGTCTCAGAGAGTCCCACTATATCCACCCTCAGCCTACTGAGCTCGCCCGATAGGAGAGGTAGTCGATGATCGTCTTAGAGGCTCAGAACGTTCCACGAGCCCACACGAAGAACCCTCCGCAGGTTGATCCCAGGAGTGGTTCGACGGGCAGGCGCCGCCTCTGCACCGCCCCGGCCACCCCCATAAGAAAAAGTTGGGCTAGGGGGCCCTACCACTTGGTAGAGTGCGGGATTCCCGAGGGCTTTGTCCCGCACTCGTCATAGCCTACCCCTCCCCTGCGTCGGCATAGGAGGGGTTTGCATGGTCGGGTCTCCCGGCAAAACCGGGTCGGGGGCGCGATTACCGCGCCCCCGGCCTCTACCTCTTACTATGTGTGTGGCTAGTTTAGTTTTTACAGGGAAGGGTTGCAAACCCCCCCCAACCAATCAATGTCAGGGATTGGCCTTACTGCTCCCTATATACTATATACTATATACTGCTCACTACTATAGGACTATTTAACCCATAGCTGGGAAATATGTGATAGAAAAACTAAAATATGTGGTTTTAATCAGTGCTTTATTTCCGTGAAAAATGCAGGAAAACAAAATCAGAAATGATACACAACCAATCTTGCACCCGTGGGGGGACAGGGGTGGATTCCCTCTGATATCAGTTAATAATTATTTCAATTACAAATAATTTCAGTATTTATTACATAGAGCGAAAAAAATATTTTCTGACCCATTGATGCAGTGTACGGTATATACCCGTACCATGGCATCATTCACAAATATGTTAACTTTAATCATTTCTAATAATTAGAATAATCAGAAGACTGAAATACCGCTTCGTCTGACTCATCAGTGATAGACAGGACGGAAGTTATCCTTGGAGAGATTGGATAAAAATGTGTTATTTAGGCCATTTTAGGTACATCTCAGCAGAAATCATCATTTAGTGTTTTTGTGTGCATAATATCACGTTAAATTGGGGATTTTTTTTGCTGTATTTCACATATTTTCAGATCTATCTTAGTTTATTATATATATAATATAATTATATTATATATTATTATATTATTATTATATATATATTACATATATTATATATATATATATATATATATATATATATTATATATATATATATATATATATATATATATATATATATATATATATATATATATTAATATATATATATATATATATATTATATATATATATATATATATATATATATATATTATATATATATATATATATATATATATATATATATTATATATATATATATATATATATATATTATATATATATATATATATATATATATATATATATATATATATATATATATATATATATATATATATATATATATATATATATATATATAATATATATATAATATATATATATATATATATATATATATATATATATATATATATATATATATATTATATATATATATATATTATATATATATATATAAAATATATATATATATTATATATATATATTATTTCTTTATTATTTCGCTATAATATTTATTTTTCCATAAATTTTTTTAGGGTTTTAAATTTGTGTCCTTTTTTTATTTTATTGTCCAGCTCGCTTCGCTCGCTTGGACACCTATTTCAACCGAAATCAGGTGTCATATAGGCTTGTAAAATGTTTCCAGGAATTCGTCTTCTTCTTCTTCTTGTGACTACTTTTGTGGGCAACGGGTATACAGGCGCAAAGGAAGAATTTTGGCGCAGAAAGTTATATTACGTCTCTTAACTCATTTATGCAGGAACTATTCACTATATGAGAAACAAATAAGAGTTAATGTATGTCTAAAGTATTTTTATTTACAGATTATACGCGTAAAACTGTTTATTTTAGGCTGTGCACTGTGCAGGCCATAAAAGTGTTGCCAAGTCAAAAGTTACAGTATGACGAAATAGTTTTGCTTCGAAAGGGAAAAAAAAAAAGGCATAAATGGGGAAAAAAAAAACCCAGGGATTTTCATGTTAAAATTTATATATGCTGTGCGTGTTTTGGACAGAAAATGATAAAAAGGGGAAGTTTAAAATTTTCCCAAATAAGGATATTTAGGAGGGGTTTTTGGCAAATTTTGAGTGGTGGGGCCATGGGGGCAGCCCCCGGGCCCGGCATTGCTGCCAGATGCGGGCAAATGTCCATTTTTAAAGGGAAAAATTCAGGCCCATTTAACCAGGGAAACGGGGAAGAGAATTAAAAAATTTTCCCCAAAATATGGGGACTTCCCCAAAAAATACGGGAATATAAAAATTTTTTTGTGTATTTTTTCCCCTAAATTACGAGAGAGAGAGAGGGGAGAGGAGAGGGGGAAGGAGAAAAAGGGGAGAGAGAGTTTAGGGAAAAGGGGGAAGAGAGAGAGAAAAGGGGGAAGAAGAGAGAGAGAGAGAGGGGGAAAAAATATTCGCGTAATTTCTCGCAATACCCGTACTTTTCCCTGGGCCCGGGTTTTTTTCCACATGTGGGTACAGTACGTGGTTCTGAGGTCCTATCTCAGACTCCCGGGGATTATTCTCAGTTCCCGGGTAAAGTTCCGTCCTAAATTGATTTTTGGAAATCTCTGAAGGTTTTATTTACGTTTTTATTGATTTTACCTGTAGTAAATTTTCACTTCTCCACCAGAGGTGCACCGGGGAAATATTTTTGGGGGTGAGGGGGGCAAAAAATTTTTGTTTTCGCCACCCAGTACACGGGAAAAAAATCCGCTAATTTATCGCTATTTCGCGGAGGGGGAAAATTTTTCCGCCATCAGCTGAGGGCCTTTTCAGGCCTGTTTCATTTTCCCTGCTGCTGAAAAAATAGTTTTGGTGCTGTTGGGATGTTTTTTTAAAGAAAATTTCGTAAAAGCTGTGCGCGCCCAAAAAAGGTATGGGTTGGTTACAGGGTTTAAAGTAAAGCGGTCACATTTTTAGGTGAACCTGTAAATTTTTTTTAAAACTGACTTAGTGTATTCTGATTTCTTACACGGAAGGAAATTTCCCGGGAGCCCCCTGGTTCCCCCACTGCCTCCAACAAGCCCAAACGCCAGGTTTACAAGCCCAAACCCCTTCAAAAGATACACTTTTTAAAGGGAAAAGTGCCCCCCAAATTTTTTAATTTGGGCTGATATAAAGGGAAAAGGGCCCCTCCGTATTTCCATTGCAATTGTGCAATTCCCTGAGGGAAAAAGGGTTTTAAATTAAAGGGGCCGACGGGAAAATACAGGGTAAAAAAGGGAGATTTTTTGCGTGTCTAAGGGAAAAATTTTTTTTTGGGCAGTTTTGATCTGGCAACACTGGGGCACTGCTCTTAGTTTTGGTTAGGTCATATTATAGGTTATTTTTAAAGGAAATTTCCCCAAAAATTAAAGGGGTTAACAGTTTTATAGGGGCCCGGGAGTGGGTAAAGTGAGGTTGCCTCGTGTAAAACAGGGAGTGTAATGTGCCCCAAAAGGATGTATTGAAATTTAAAATGTAAAATTTAAATTCGAGACGAAATTAAGGGGGTTTGTGTGTGCGGGATGTGGAAAAAATTTCGGGCCCAAAACAATGAAAGCATTCCAAAAAAAAACTGGGGGAGAAAGTCGGCCTTACTACTTTTTCCCTTTTGGGAAATTTCACCCAACGGGGGGCCCAATTTCTCGATTAGAGCGGGCAAAGTGAAAATTTTACGGGTCACGGGAAAAAAAAACCCGCCGGGGAAAAATCTTTTTTTTATTCTAATGCCGTTTTTAAGCAGGGCTCTCCACTTCGAAGTAAAAAAAATTTTCTCCCAAGGCAAGCGATCCCGTAAAAAATTAGTTTATTGGGTTTAATGGCTGCCATTTCAAAAAGCCCAATTTTTCCTTTAAAATGCGAAAAAATTTGGGGAGCTTGGGGGAAAGATTAAGGGGACCCTTTGCCAGAAAACTTACAGAAAAAACGGCCCCGGGGATTTTGGGTCACTGACTGTTTTGGAGCCCAAGACAAAAACTTTTTGGGGTTTTTCATATCCCAGGGCCCTTTTCCTTTTAAAAAAGTGCCCCAAAGTGTCTCGGGGAAACATTTTACAGCCTAAAACCCTTTTATTTTTGGGCCCGTATTCTACCCCAAACCCTTTTTTTCTTTTTTAAGAAAAATGGGAAAGGGTTTTTGTTCCCAAAAAGGTGGGGAGAACTGCAGAAAGAGACTGAGCATAAAATAGTTAAATTTTTTAGACAACCTCTCCAAATTTTTGGGGCTTTGTCGCTTGGCAGTTTTGGAAAATTTTTTTTAAACAGGGCCCCTTCAGTAGGTTGACCCTTTCTCAGAAAAATGTGTATTGGGGGAAAACTTTTATCAATTGAAAGGAGTTTTTAAACATGGGGGGGTTGAAACTTTGGAAAAAGGGGCACTATTTTCACTTTTAAAAGGTAATTTTTGGGGGATAGATGTAATGAGAAAGACGATTAAAACTTTCAGTTCCCCAAAAAAGTAGGATATGTCTTTTTTTTACGAAAAAAATTAAACGTTAGTAAAAAATTTGTACTCCATCAAGAGGGGTGGGGGCTTTTCCCAAGGGAAAAAGAATACGGGGCCAATTTGGTAGGGTATTAAAACCCTTGTGAAATTAGGAAAACGCTTTTTGGGCCCAATTTAAAAAAATAAAACTTAATAGGACCTCGAAAAAAACCGTTTTGGGAAATCGAAAAGGGAAACCTTTGGGGTTAAAAAACTGGCACCAATTTTCAAAAAAAAAAAAGGTAAAAATTTTTGGTTTTGGGGGACATCAAAAAAAATTAAAAACGGGCAATGCTTGACCCCATGTACAAATGACATTTCTGATTTTTGCAAACCACAACGGGTTTCAGGTTTTGAGCCTCAGGACGAAGGTACGACTGGGGGGCCACTAAAAAGAAAATTTGGGGAAATTTTACCACTGGAAACACTGAAAAAAAGGAAATTTCCCAAGTAAGAATCGTGTTCGTTTAGGCCCTCGAAAAAAAGAAACTCCGGGTTTAACAAAGATTCTGAATACGGTACAATAACCTCTGACAAAAACTTCCTAACCCTGTAAAACCTTTTTGAAAGGATGATGGTAATGGTGAAAACCTGTTATGACATTCAGCCCCCAAAACTGAAATTTTGATGAAAAAAGGGGACATTTTTTTGGAAAAAGCAACATGGTTTAGAACTTGAACCCTTAAAAAGGTTAAAGGGTCTAAAACATAACCAAAGATTTAGCCCAAATTGTAATTTGGGGGTCTTTTCCCAAAGAAAATTCTTTTTAAAAAGGGGAAAAAAGAGCATGCCAATTAGGGGGGAATGGAACAAAAAAACGACAGGGGGGACATTGAAAGGAATTTTGGGTTTGATAAAGAAAAAAAGGTCCAAAGACTGGTTTTTGTAAAAGGGTTTGTAATCAGTTGAAGAAATAGAGAAAGTATGTCCCTAGGTTTTCTGTTGTTAATGACATATTTCCAGGGAATACCGAAAGTGCAAAAAAATAAAAATCGGTTTTAAAATTTTCCCGCTATATGTTTGAAAATTCCATACTACTTTTTTCAAGCGGAAAAAAGGGGTTTCATGGAGCTTCTGGACACTGTATAGCTTCTGAACAAAAGGTTTCCCCACTTATTTGGAACAAATAATTCCTTGCTAGGGCAGTTTTTTTGGTCCCCAAAATTTTTATTAAAAGGGTCAAAGACAACCCAAAGGAAAATTTTTTTTTAAAAAAAGAAAAAAACAGGTATATTCATTGATGCTTTTAAAAGGGTTTGGTTTTTCCAAAACCCCCAATCCAATATAGGCAATCAATTAAACTATGGGTTTACTATATTAGTACCCAAAAAGGGGGGCAATGTTGAAGGAATTAAAAGGGAAAATTTTGGATGATAAAATTTTGCTGGGAAAATTCTAAAACCCAAATTTCCTTTTGGCCTTTCTGATAAGACGGGGGATAGTTTGTGTGCCGCTGTTGCGGGCCTCAAAAAAAAGGAAATATGATGGGACATTCCAACCCAAAATTCCACCGTTGGAGAAGCTTTGACAAGGGTATTTTTAAATGAACATATCAAAAAGGTGTTTTTTCCATTCGGGTTGGGGGTTCCCGTTTGAGTTTCTAAAAAACCCATAAGGGAACTTTTGCAGAGCTCTGAGCCCTGAAAGGGGGTTTCATCCGGGTTTTCTTCCCCAAAGGGTTTTTTCCTCATCTTTTCCCCTGTGGAAAGGTGATTTTATTTAAGCCAAGGTTGGGCAATAAACCCTTTCCCTTCTTTGACTGGGCAAAACATCTCATGGGGTTACGAAAAAAGGGTTTGAAAATGATCCAATATTTCCCTAGTTGTAAAAAATTTTGACCAAAGAGGAAAACACTAACCTAGGTACTTTTTACGCACGGGGAACAGGGGTCATTTAAGTGTTAAAAAAACTGAGGGAAAATTTAGCCCAAGGTGACCATCCCCTTTTTAAAAATTTTTGTACGGTTTTTCTAGTGGCATAAAGGGGCAGTAAACCCAATTCTTTTCACAGCATATCTAAAAAAACTTTGTTTTTCTACGACATCTCAGAAAAATTTTTAAAAAGATGAAAAAAATGTTCCCCTTGTTCTTGACTGAAAGCCCAGCTATTTTCACAGGTTTTGATTTGCATGGGTTTTACCCCCTGGCTCAAGGAGTTTTTAAAACAAAATTGGTGAAAATTTGGGGGGACAAACCGGGAAGGCCGGGATCTGGTTAATTCTTTGATAAAAGGACAGATTATTTAAATCGGGCAAAAGGCTGTTGGGGGAAAACGTTAAACATTGTGAGGGAATTTTTCCCAAAAAAGAGGGTAGATTTGCTATGGGAAATGTTTTAAAAAACCTTAACTCGGGGGAAAGACTACTAATGAAAAAATGAGTTTCAAAGTAAGGTGCAAACCCCCTGCCACAGGGTAATATTTTGTTTAAAAATGGTCCAACAGTTAAAGATATGGTTTTCGGCTAAATGCTTGTGCCCATAGTTTTTTGACAAAAATGAAAAACCCATGGTTTGGGAAAAAAAAGAAAAAAAAAAGAGAAATCTGGCGCTAGAAAGAAAAAGATAAAAAATTTAAAAACCCCATCTTCCCGGTTTTAAGTTTTGGGTTTTACCCAAACTTGGACCCAAAAAACTTGGGCCCGCACCCTTGGGACAAAAAAGTGGGCCGAACCCCCTTTACATGTAATTAAAAAGAATTTAAAGGTGGGGGCCATTAACAAAGGGCTTCTCCCAAAAATAGAAATGGGGTTAAACGTGTAAAGTTCCAAAAGTAAATTGGGTTTTCGTCAAAACCTAAAAAAGGGACCCAAAAGGTTTCCCATCCTGAAAAACCCTTTGGCCCAAGCCTGGTAAAATTTCCCCCAAGGGCAAAGTCTTAGTTTGTTTGGTTTTAAACATCCTTTGGAGTATCATGGCCCGTTTAGGGCCCTTTTTTCGACAAAATGGTTGGTTTGATTTTTTGAAAAGAAAGCCCCAGGTGAAATAAAATCTGCTGTTTTTGGGGGTTTTCCCAGTTAAAAAGGGCAATTGGGATTGGGGAAGGGAAAACCCCCCTTCAAAATTTTTGGTCATATATGGGAATTTTTATTAGTTTTGGGTGGGCAAACCCCTGATCAAAACTATTTTCATATATCAACTTTTCAAATATCCCCTGAAATCATAATGAAACCAAACCCATCCCCGACTTTTTTCTCTAGCATAGCCCAAAAAATGTCCCCTTTTAAAATCAATGATGATAACCATTCGGAAGGGAGCCAAAGAAAATTTTTTAATGCCAACATAGGGCAAAAAGACAAAATCGGGAAAAGGTGTTTTTTTGATTATTTTTAGGGGTTGCCCTATGTCCCCTACAGTAACAAAACCCCGTTAAAGCGAAATTGAAAGGAAGCCAAAAAAAGGGAATAAAACGTTGGGCCCATAGTCGGAAAAATATTGGGGCGTGATTTAAAGGCAGGATGCCCTACTGGTCCAGAGGAGCCCAAAGCAATTTTTTCAAAAAATTTTTTCAGGGTTACCCCCCTTTTGGTTTTAAGGGGGGGACAAGCACCCAAATATATTTTTCTGAGAGAATTCGTGTAATTTTTAAACCCAAAAAAGGAAAGGCAGAAAAGCAAAAGTTTTCCCTGCTTTCATTTCCCCTTATAAAGGGACATTTGCACAAAAGGGGAAACCCAAAAAATGGGACTACTGCAGGTGCTTGCTGCTCCTGGACAAGGGTGGTTGTACTCTAGAAAAATGTTGGTAAGGGGTTTGGGTCTTGTGAAACCGAATTGGAAAAAAGTTTTTTAAAAAAAACCCTTTTGTCCAGAAATTATCCAAGAGGGTTTAAAACAGAAATCCCAAAACCCTAAAAGAAAGGTTTCCCTCAGCCCAAAATAATCCCTTTTGATTTATTTCATGGGAGGGGAAACCCAAAAAAACAGAGTTTTGATTAGTGGATGGAGTGCAGAATATTGGTAATGATTTCAGTTTTTCAGGAAAATCATGTGTCAAGGTTTTAGCAAAAATTCCCAATATTCTGATGACTTTCCTGAGGGGGAAAATGAAGTGAAGTTTTTTGATGATGCCCAAAGGGTTCCCTTTTTATGACGGGCTCGGGTTTTAAAGGATGCCCAAGGTTGGATTTTAAGAAAAAGGGAAAATTTCATATTGCCAGAGGGTTGGGGCAGTTTTTGGGTGGTTGGGATCCTTTAAACTAAATTTCCCCAAAAAAAAAAGTTTTTCAAAAAGGTAAAATTTATTTGGGGAGAAAAGAAGCTGTCGGGCTCTAGCACCCCCCCTTTTTCATTTTAAAAATATCTGGGAGGGGGTGGGTGGTAAAAGCTTCTTGCTAAAAGGTGTCCCCCAAAATTTATTTTAAGAGACGGAAAAAAATTTCTGGGTTTAAAAATGCTCCTTTCAGGTACAGCGGGATTTTATGATTGGGGGTAGTCCCTTTCATTCTTTGGGTTTAAACTTCCCGTAAAATGGGCGGGGTTTGGGAAAGGGTATATCAGATTTCATGAGGGGTTTCTTCAGGGGTTTCAAAAATTAAATTTGAAGGGAACCCAAAAATTTCTTTCAATTTATGAAAACAATGATGGGGCCCACTAGGTTTTTACATTACAAACAAAAGATTTCAGGAAATCAAAAAAAAAAATGAACCCCTTTTGGGGGTTTTTTCCAATGATTAAATTTGGGGGGGCTTTGCTCAACTTCCACCGTACCGATCACCCTTACCTTGTAAAGCCCAAAATATGAAATTTCCCTTTATAAATGGACAGTCCTTTTTCAAGGGTTTTTTAAAAAAACTGGTATTAAAAAGAAATCATGAGGGAAAAAGGGGACGACAAAAAAAAATTTCAAAAACATCTTTTTACCCAAAATTGGGCCCAAGGTACTTTTGATAGAAATGACTGGTTAAACTTGGGGGAAGTGACTTAAACAGCAAAAACTTCAACTCCCGTTTAAAGGAAAAATTTTTTTAAAATAGTGCCCCTCATGCATGTGCCCTATAATGTGGGTGCAAAGCATAAGTCCGAAGGATGGGTTCATTTTGGGAGCCCAATTTCTGTTGTCAGAGCTGAGCACAATTGTGTTTACAGCGCTTTATAGTAAGCTCTTTTTCAAAACCAAAAATGGGGGTTTGGGCCCAAAAAAAATTTTTTCTGTAAAGTTATGGTGTAATTTTGGGTTTGGGGTTTAATTTTGGAGTGAAACTGGTTTAAATAGTTTATAACGGTTTACTAGAGGTGGGGGTCAGAAATTTATAAAATCTGGGTAAGGGGCCCCCCAAATTTTCCTGCAGTTTTTCTTGGGAGAAAATTTTTTCAGTTCAAGGGGGACTCCTTTCTGGAGTGGGCATGTGAAACAAAATTAGTACCAAAATTTTTCCCATAACTAAAACATGGGATGGAGGTTTAAAAACCCCTTTTCATGGAAAAAATGTTTCCAATAGCTTTCCCCCATTGATACAAACATAAGAGTCAAAAAAAAAAAAGGAAAAGTCTTGTAAGACTCATCAACTTGGTGCCAAAAAAATTTTCGTTTTGGTTATTATACTTTCCCTTAAATAGATGCAAAAAAAAATTTTAAAAATTTGGGATTTAAAACCCTACCCCCCCAAAGGGGAGAAGGTTTTTTTTACTTGAAGTTTAAAAGGGTAAATTTTTTAAGGAAAATTTTTAAAACAAGAAAGAAAGAGAGGAAAAAAGTGATAAAGAGTTCTGTATTTTAAATTGGTGAGAAGTTTAAAAAAATAAATTTGGGGAAAAACAAAGAGGGCAATTTGGTTGGGTAGCTGCAACGGCCCTCCCTGACGGAAAAAAATAACAATAAAGGACGTCTGGCAAATAAAAACCCCAAGGGCGTACGGGTGCTACTGAAAGGGCCATTTTTCTACATCCCCTTTCCCAAAAAACAAAAAAAAAAAACCCAAAAATAGGGGGGGGGGGGGGGGGGGGGGCCCCATAGAGCCCCATCCTCCGGGCCCCAAAATTTCTCAAATATAAGTAATATAAATAATTATATATATTATATATTAGTATATATATATAAAAATTTAAAATATATATATAATATAATTATATATATTAAAATATATAATTAATATATATATTTTATATATTATAATATATATATTATATATATATAAAAATATATATTTTATATATATATTATAAATATATAAATTTATATATTATAAAAATTTCTTTTATATATTTTATAAAATATATATATATATTTATATATATATATAATAATATATTAATATATATATATATATAATATATTATAATATAAAATTTTTATTTATATATATAAAAAATATAAAATATATATTATATATATAATATATATATATTAATATAAAATATTTTTAATATATATATATATAAATATATAAAAATATATAATATAATGCACTTTAGTAACGCCTTTCCTTCGGGCCCAATATTTTATCAATTTGGTTTCCATGTCAACAGGTTTTTCAATATGGAAACCAAAATAAAAGGGAGGCTTTCCAACCAAAAACATTTGGTATACCCAGTTTGGTTTTTAAATTTTTTTCGTAACTTTTTGAGAAATCCTGTTCCCCTAACAAAAAGACAGACAGACGGCCCGACAACAACGACAGGGCAGACAGACAACAGACAGAAAACAGAAAAGACCGGGCAACAAAACCCGACAGGGCGACAGTCGGGGGGTGAAAAAAATAAACCCCCCCCCCTCGTTTGGCGGAAGTAAATTAAAAAACATAAAACGAGGGGAAGGGATCCAAGGGCCCCGACTCAGGAGAGGGAGACCTACCAAAATCTCATAAACAATCAGGTAAAATTTTTAATACCCAAAATAAATATTGCAGTATATTTTTGTTACAATAATTTTGACAGTTTAGGGCCCTCACCAACAAAGAGGATTACACGGGAATTTTTTGGGGCTGACCAAAAAAAGTTTTAAAAGGGTTTTAACAGGATTAAAAACAAGCCAACAAGAAGTCCCCACTATTTTTGCTGATAAAAAGAACCACCAAAGGGAAACAAAAGAAAGCAGATTGATTTTTAGGTTTTGTAAATTTTTTTTGATTAAAAAAAATCCCCTCAGGGGTTTTTAAAAAAAAAAAAAAAAAAAAAAAAACCAAAATTTTCAATTTTGCCCTTTTCTTTCTTTGTAAAAAGTAAAAAAAAAAGGGGATGGGGAAGGTTAGGTTGGGTTTAAGGTCCGGGTTTTAAAAGAAAATATTTTAAGGTGAAAAATATTTAAAAAGTTTTTTTAGCCTGTTCGAGCTTGGACACGTTTTCCCCATCTTTAGGGGGGACGTCTTTTCCTAGGGTTTTTATTTTTCTATTTCGTTTGTATTGGTGTTTATTGCATGGTTTTTTTTTTTGGGAGTTCTCATAAAAAAAGTAATTTTTATTTGTTATGTGTTCCCTTTTTCCTTATATCCTTCGTAATCATGTTTCAAATTTTTTGCCCTACATCCAAAAATACGGGTAAACTTTTCCACGTTTTCCCTTTTTTTTTTTTTATTTTTCTTTGCAATTTTGTCTTCTTTTTAATATCGCGGCGCCTTTTTTTTTAATTTTTTCCGTATTTTTTGGCCTTTTTATCTTTCGTTGGGGGGCGGGAGCGGAGGGGTTTGGTCTCCCACTGGGGTTCTCGGGGACTCTAAGTTCCCATCCCCCAAGAAACCCAAAACATTTCGGGACCGTCGAGTGGTCTAAGAACACCCATATGCCCTGCTCATCAACTCTACCTTCGACTGCGAGTGCATTGGAGGACACAGAAGGGCGGCATGAGCCTCTAATCACAGGTGTCACTATAAGAATTTTGCCTGCGCCGCCACGGGCGAGGACCGACCATCAGAGCCCTCAAGTGAGCCTCCAGAGCCTACCATCCGAGCCTTGGGTCACCACTGCCTACAGGCGCTATAAAGTTGTTAAAAAAAAAAAAAAAAAAAAAAAACCTAGTTTTATTTGTTTCTTTGTTTTCTTTGATTCGTTTACTTCACAAATTTTCCCTTCTTCAAAAAATCTCTTTTCATTTCATTCTTTAATTTTTTTATTGGCAGTGCTTTATTTTCGTCTTTCTTTGTCATCATTATTTGTTTCTTCTATTTTTCCTCTACCTTTTCTTTTCTTGTTCCCATTCTTTTCCTCATCTTTATCTTTCTCGTTCCTCTTCTTCATTCATCATTATCATCATCATATTCTTCTCTCTTTTACATATTATTTTTCTTTCACTTATCCTTCTTCTTCATCTTCTTCTTCTTCTACTTCTCGATAATCAGTTTGCATGTGTCATCTTTTTTTCTTCTTATCTGTCATCGTCGTGCTTATCTCTGCCTTTTGTTTACACGACGTGATCTGGTGCGCGGGTTTGATGTTTCTAATTAACCCCTACAGACCCAAAGCGTAATTTCCATTGTAATTTGGCTACCATTAGATAATTATTAGTGAACATAAGTAATATTCTATAGATATGACCTGTTTAGAATCCTTGTCGACTAACTAATTGGGTATATTCAGTTACTTTTTATAATTTTATGGCTCAACAACATACAATTTTTATAGCAAAGGACAGATCTGGGCGTGAAGGGGTTAATGATTGAGTGTTATGGGTCTCTCTCTCTCTCTCTCTCTCTCTCTCTCTCTCTCTCTCTCTCTCTCTCTCTCTCTCTCTCTCTCTCTCTCTCTCTCTCTCTCTCTCTCTCTCTCTCTCTCTCTCTCTCTCTCTCTCTCTCTCTCTCGATCTGGTATTTCTTTTGTTCTCTTTCCATTTTTGTTACTCTCTCTTGTGTGTCTTTTATCTTTGTCTGCATCTTTTTCTCGGTTTTCCATTTATGTTTTTGTTTTCTTTCGCTTTCTTTTGATCCTATCTTTACTTGCGTCTTCACACACACACACACACACACAAACACAC
>JACEEZ010020636.1:8194-25694 GCA_016584305.1 Chionoecetes opilio | reverse complement strand
TCGTATGTTCTTATGTAATTTGTCAAAAACTGATAATAAAAAATATGATTACTTAAAACGGGAGACACACAGCATTTTACATGGGAGAGAAAGTTAGGTCCACTCTGCGAACCTTGAACTGAGCGCACTAATGTTGTGACGTATTACCCCCACCGAACAGGCCTTCTCTCTCGTGGGCCTCGGCTGAAGCCGGGACGGTCACCAGGCTAGAAGCTCCGGCCAGCCCGCACCCACTCCTCGACGGCGGCCAGCGGGGAGCAGTGGGGAGGCAGCCCCTCCCGCAGTAGCGGCAGCTGCTCCTGGATGAGGAGGGCCATGCTGTACACGTCACTGGCCTGGCTGCACGGGTGCGTGTGCTGCATCAGCTGGGGGGCTTTGAACGGGTAGCGCGCGGGGCTCATCGTGGGTACAATTATCCAGGTACCCTTGGGGCGGTGATACCCAAGTCTATTATGGTCGCCACAGGCCCTCTCTTCGTCTCGGTGACGCAAATATTGTTGTACTTGATGTCGTTGTACACGAAGCACAACTTACTGAATCGTTTCAGCGTCTGTGAGATCTGCAGCATCACTTTCCAGGCGTCCTTGGAAGAAGGTTTCTTAGCGAAGTACACGTCTGTGGTCATGCCGGCAGTATATGAAACCAGCTGTCGCGTCTTAACGCACACGCTATAAAGACGCTGCACCCCGAGGACTGACAATTCCTTCAGGTTCATCGCCTCGTCAACCACATTTTTCAATGGACTCTAAGAATACGATTTTGACTGCAAGTTTGTTGCCGGTGTTGGGTTCTAGCACAAGGAAGCACGAACGAAGGCACCCTGGCCTAGATGCTGACCTTGCTTCATTCCTTTCAACCCCCTCCTCCAGAGACGAATTTTTTATTAACACGAAAACGAAGAAACGCGTTTTCTCCCGCGACCAAACTCCTTTTTTTTGGGGGTTTTTTTTTTTCCGCGTTTTTTCCCGGGGAAAATTTATCTTTTTTTTGTTAGTGATTTGCGATTTACGAAATTTAAATTTTCCCCCGTCGCCTTTTTCGTCGGCAGAGGTAATTTGCTCCCCCGCCGATACGCGTGGGCCTTTCCTGACCGAGTCTGTAAACCATCACGCATTTTTGGGGGTTTTTTTGGGCCCCCGATTACTCACGGTAGAGACGCCCTTGATGGGGCCCCCAAAAATAGGGAACCTTATTTCTTAGGCACGGGGATAGTTGGCATTCGTTTTTTGGCGTTCCATCCTGCGTTTGCGTACTGCCTTGGGGGTCACGCCTAAAGGGTTTCCTCATGTCCCATCAAAAAAACGGGGCGGGGCTCTTGTGTTTCTTCATTGATGACCGTCCTCTGAAGGGGACAGGGCCCTTCGCTTTTTTTGGGCTCGCAGGATTTCATTCCTGCGGGGGCCACTAGCCCGCTGTCCCCTGAGTCGACATTTCCTTCTTTGGAAACCTTTGACAGAATTTTTTGCCTTGGGACACTGGCGCACCTTGGGGGTTTTTTTCGGAAATTTTTAAGGAGTCATAAAAGGGACTACCCCTTACTGGACTTCCCACTCGTGCCCCGCGAAAAACCCCCCCCATGCCCAGTGGAGGCCATTTTGCGTTTCCCTCCAAATTTTTAAAACCTCACCCCTATTTCCCCCCCGGGGTTTTATCAGTATATATAAAATTTTTTTAGACCTGTTCAGAAAACAATTTTTTTCCTTTTTTTTTACCCTCCTGCAGGGTTTTCCAAATGTTTTTTTGCCCCGGAAAAAAAAGTCAAAAAATTTACAACCATTATAACCCAAAAAAATGTCGGGAAAACTTTTGCCTCATAAAGCATGAATTTTCTATTCTATACACTTTTTCTGAAACCCCAGTTTCGGAGTTTTTTGGGATGTATGTTTTCCCCTTTTTTTTTTTCACCAAAAAATTTGGGCATAAGCGGGTTTTAAAGCAAGTAAATTAATGCTAAACTGAAACATCAAAAAATGCATAAAAACCATTTATGGAAATATTCATGTGATTTTTAAGACAAATTTTAAAAAAAAATTAAGCTCAATAAAATTTTTCACTCTATCACAAAATTACAATGGTTTTACCATAAAAATTAAGGGGCTGTTATTTTGTTCAGATCTTTTGAAACCTCCCTAACAAATCCAGAGTACTTCACAAGATAACTTCACTATGGCAGTAAGAAAAAGGAGCTCCGAGGACGCAAAGTTGACATCTCAAAACCCTCCACCTGCAGTCCAGAAAAAAAAGCGTCACCCCCGAATGCTACTAGATCTGCTACAAAAACCCTTTCCCTGAGGGCCCTACCCATCATCCAGATCAGTGGCCCCCAGTTACCCCCCAAACAGACGGGCCCTTTCCCAGTATTTCCCCCCATCCCCAGATTTTGCCAAAAAAAAAAGGGGAATCCAAAAGCATCAAACCTCCCCAAATTTAAAACAGTGGAGGTATCATCCCATTCTGGCAGATGGTTTAGGATAAAACCCCAGGACCAATTTACAATGCCGGCCAGCTTTTCTGCCCTTTTCAAAAAAAAGCACAGAGATCAGCAAGGAAAAAAGGTAGAACAGGTAACCCTGGGGGAAAAAGGAGTGCCTTTGCCCTGGAAAATTAGATAGCCTGTTCGACATAGGAGCTTAAATTTCCACCCAGGAAATAGGAGAAACCGACCTGCTATCAAGGGAGAAAAGGACAAGGACATCAGGTTTTTACCAGGATCAAAGCAGAGGAAAAGGGCCCCAAAAGTCTGGGCATGACAAGATATTTTTAGTCAAAAGGGGCCCAGCAGCAAGCAAGAGGGGCAAAAATGCAGCAGAGAGAGGAAAAAGATATGAATTTGGGCACAAAATTTTTTACAATTTTTTAGCTCCCCCCAGCGAAGGGCTGCTGTGTGTGGGTTTCCTGGTGAACCCAACCGACAGTGGAAAGGGGAAAGCATAGGACATGGATTACCCAAAAACCTCGTCCGGATGTTCACATCACCAAGGGCACTTGACTCTACAATTTCCCCGGGGGGGTCTGGGGGGTTTTGACATCTGCAGTACCGCTGATCGGCTGGGATGTCTGACAAAAAAACAAGTGACACCTTTGTCTCTGCTACATTGAAGGGGTGGAAACCCGACCTGGACAAGTTTTTTCCTCCAACCTCAAAAAACGAGGGGGGAAAAAGGGGTGCTGACCAAAGGGCCACTCAGCCAGGAAATACATGGGAGCATTTAGCGAGGACCCTCCCCAAAATGCTGCCCCTCCACTGGGGTGGCAAAAATGCGAGAGATGTCCGGGAAGTGATCCTGGGACCCGTCAGAAAATTTTGGCTGTGCTTGTCTCAGGAACCCCCTGCATTTCCCCGAAAAGGGAAACTACTGGGAGTACCAGTGATAAAAAAGCTCAACAGGAACGGCTCAGGCAGAGGCAAACCATGGGTTTGCTGGAGGCATGGGGGGGTTACTGGAGTGATTTACTGGGCCCTTTTGTTTGACACAACGGCCGCAAAAGTGGGGAAATCGGGGAGCTGCCAAGCTTTTGGGAGCAAAAGCTTTACAGGAAGGGGTTTTTTACCTGGGCCCGCAACACCCCCATTCAGAAGTGGGGGTTGGTGCTGTAGGAGAATCTGTTTTTGGGAAGGTCAAGAACCCAGAGAATCCTTGGTTCAAGCACTTTAAGGGCGTTTGGGGCAGATCTTACCACAGACAACCCTACAACCCTGTCCATCAGACAAAAAAAGGTTTTAATAAAAAGAAAAAAAGGCAAAAGGAAAATACTACAGGGAACCCGAGGTCGGAGAAGCCTCCTAGAGCTTTACTACCCCTGAGATGGCTGAGCTTACACTGATCGTCCTTGGGGGACACGCCTCCCCGGGGGAATCCAAATGGAGTCGCCTGGGGCCTTTTATCAGGGCCAAAGGGGGGAGGGCCAAAACCTGACCTTTTGGGCCCCCAGTTTTATGGCCCCCAAAACCCGGATTCATTAAGGGGAAAAGTTTTTGAAGCGGAAGTACCCCCAGGGGAAAAATGTTGTTTAAGCTGGAACCCCTAACCCCTTATAAAAGGGCCTTGGGTTTTAAAACAACCCAATTTTGGATGTCAAAAACTTGCCAAAATGGGGGCCTTCAAATTTTTCCTGCGTTCCGGGACAGATAAATTCAAAGAGAAACAGTCCAAGTTTCCCCCAGGCCCCGTGCTTCAAAAAGAAAACCTAAGTTTCCCCCGGACACCCGGAGGGTTGTTTGGGCCGGGTCTCTTCGGTTGAACCCTTTTGGCAAAGAGAAAGGGCGTTTTTCGCCGTGGCCACGGGCCCCTAGAAAAAGGCCCGGAAAAGTTTAGGAAAAAAGGGAAACCATTTCCCCGGGTTTAAGAAGAACGTTTGGGGGGAAAACCTTAAAAATTTCCCGAAAACCCTCCCTTCTTAAACCTTGGTGGGGTAAATGGCTTTTTAGCCCTTCGAAGGGAAAGGGAAAAAAACTTTGGAAAAGGCCCCTGGAAAAAAATTTTTTGCCCCAAAGAAAAGTTTTTGGAAGCTTTTTCCAACCGGGGGTCAAATTTTATATTTTGAAAATTTTTTAAAATTTTTAGAAAAAATTTTTTTTTTTCAAATGTGGAAAACCCTGAGCGGATAGTTTTTTAAAAAAAAATTAAAAGAATTTTAATAAAGTTTTTCCCTTCCCCCAAAAGAAAAAAAGTTTTTCCCCTGAAAAAAGTTTTGGGGGCTTTTTCCTTTTTTGTGCGGGTTTAATATTTTAAAAGGGGAAAATTTTTGGAAAAATTTAGGAAAATTTTTTTTTTTTTTGGGTTTTTCTTTTTAAAAAAAATTTTTTGGAAAAAAAAACCTTTTACCAAGGGGATAATTAAAAATTAGGGGAAAAAAAAAAATTTTCGGAAACCAAAAAGGCCCTTTTTTTTTAAAATTTTTAAAACCGTTTTAAATTTTTTAAAATTTTTTTGGTTTTTGAAAGGCCCATGACTGAAATTTTCAAGGATTTATGATCCAAAAGACTTGTTAAAAACAGGTGCCAGGGGCTACAAAACTTGAAAACCCAAGTGGTACCTGACACAGGGGGTTGTGCCGTTCGCTCTCTTCGGTAGCAGACTCAGTGACAAAGAGAAGCAGGACATTGCTGCCAAGCTGCACGCCACGAAAAACCAGATAGCTTCAGACGAGGGAAACCTATGTTCCCTCAGGTTACAGCCAAGACGACTCTGGCTGATCTAGTTGGTCCAGAGAGTCATCTTCTGCTTGACACCCTTGGCATTGAGTATGATGGCTTTTGAAACTGTGGCGACATGGCCAAGGAGTAATGACTACAGCAAGGCCCTGGAATATGTCAGCAATGTAAAAGTAGTGAATGAAATGCTGAGCGGGGAGTCAGATGGATGACTGATTTCGCAAACATCATTACCACAGATTCTCAGCAAAAACAAAACCTTCTTCAAACTGGGGAAATACAACCGTGAGCGATTTGATAGCTTCAAGAAGCAAACCTGAAAAGATACGGGTGAAGTTCCTTCTGACATAGACAATAGAGTTTTTGCCACAGAAAATAGTTTTTAGAGTCTTTGTCACACATTTTTTGATGTCAAGATTGTAATATTTATGAAATTTATATGAAATTTTCAGAAATTTTGCTTTTTTTTTCTGGATATGATGTGTCTTTTTTTCTAGAATGTTTACTTGGATTGTTTTTTTTTCAGAAATAATATTAAAAATGCTTCAATTTTGATACCCAATTTTTGTTGTTCTATCCCAATTGTAACAAAAGTCTCAGGTGAAAAAAAAAAATTGGCGGAAGGCAAAATTAGGCGCTTTTCTACTGTCCCCGGGCTTAATATCTTTAGGTCCAATGAGGCAAAGTTTTTTGACAATTTTAGCTCAAAATGGTTTTTGATTTTCGGCTTTTTCAGGTAAAAAGCATGGGGAAAACCTTGCAGGGGGATATAAAAATAGGAAAAAAAATTTTCTGAACAGGTCTATTTTTTTTATATGATATACCGTTATCTTCGTAACTGTTTGTTCTATAATATTATCAAATAAAAAACAGTAAAATACACTAAAGAAATGCCATTATGAGAGAGTGAAGAAATATGCATGACCTCAATATATACTTAAACTCTTCGCCATTTAATATTTTTCGAGAAAACATTTTAGATGCTGGCGATAGAAGGAAGTGGATTTTCATTAGCTTTCCATTGATATATTTCGTTTTCTGATAAATGAATTACCACCATGCATAAATTAGCGTTAACTAAAAAAATAACATCATCAATCGTATCGGCAAGTAAAAAAGTGTTCCATGAATACAGTAGACTATGGCATATCAGTATAAATAATACACTGTTATCTTCGTGAATGTTTGTTCTATAATATTATCAAATAAAAAACTGTAAAATACACAAAAGAAATTCCATTATGAGACAGAAGAAATATGCATGAACTTATATTCACTTAAACTCATCGCAATTTGATATTTTGCGTGAAGACTTTTTACATGCAACATATCAATAGAAGCGGAACTTAATTAGTTTTCCAATGCTATATTTCATTTTCTGATAAATTAATTAGAACCATGCATAAATTAGCGTTAACTAAATAAATAACACCATCCATCGGGTAATTATCCCGATAGATGATGTTATTTTTTTAGTTAACGCTAATTTATGCATGGTTATGATTCATTTATCAGAAAACGAAATATAGCAATGGAAAGCTAATGAAAATCCGCTTCTTTCTATCGCTAGCATCTAAAATGTTTTCTCGCAAAATATTAAATGGCGATGAGTTGAAGTGAATATTAAGTTCATGCATATTTCTTAACTCTCTCATAATGGCATTTCTTTATTGCATTTTACTGTTTTTTATTTGATATATTATAGAACAAACATTTACGAGGATAATGGTATATCATATATACTGATAAACCATAGGAAGGGAAAAGGGAGTGATGTTCGAAAATGGCAGGAATCGCAAAACTGGCCTCCACTGGAAATAGCCAAAAATGAGTAGCAAGTCCAGTATAGAGTAGTCTTTGATGTCATCTTGGGGAATTCCCAGAGTTACCCAGGTTCCAAAATGTTAACTCTAACCTGAATTTTTGTGTGTCACCAACTCCAACCATATATCTTCACTACAGGGTATATAGGCATCATTATCACTATGTTCAGAGGACCAATGGGAAGGACGGGAAGGTGGTGAGGGGGAGTAGGAGGACCAACAGGAGGAGGAGGTGGTAGGTAGAATAGGTAACAAAGCATAATAGCAGAGAACAAGGACCAATAAGAGAAATTAAAAGAAAAAAGTTGAGAGAAAGAACGCCATATAAGAAGAGGGGTGTGTGTTCTCTCTCTCTCTCGCTCTCGCTCTCTCGCTCTCGCTCTCTCGCTCTCGCTCTCTCGCTCTCGCTCTCTCGCTCTCGCTCTCTCGCTCTCGCTCTCGCGCTCTCGCTCTCGCTCTCGCTCTCGCTCTCTCTCTCGCTCTCTCTCTCTCTCTCTCTCTCTCTCTCTCTCTCTCTCCCCTATATAATCAACGCATTCCTCTTTCCCCTCAAGGCAGCCTCGGCCCCGCGGAGGTCGGCGGACACGGCAGCCTCGGCCCCGCGGAGGTCAGCGGGCACGGCAGCCTCGGCCGCCGGGAGGTCGGCAGGCACGGCAGCCTCGGCCCCGCGGAGGTCGGCGGGCACGGCAGCCTCGGCCCCGCAAAGGTCTGCGGGCACGGCAGCCTCGGCCCCGCGGAGGTCGGCGGGTACAGCAGCCTCGGCCCCGCGGAGGTCGGCGGGCACGGCAGCCTCGGCCCCGCGGAGGTCGGCGGGCACGGCAGCCTCGGCCTCACGGAAGTCGGCGGGGGCACGGCAGCCTCGGCCCCGCGGAGTTCGGCGGTTACGGCAGCCTCGGCCCCGTGGGATAAAACAGGATGACTGACCGACGTATATTTAATAATAATCTTCTTCTTTTTTTCACCCGAAGTCATACGGTAAAAAATATAATTACATAATATACATGTATGAGGAAAATGAGAGTTACCTGTATACATAGCTGTATAAGTAACCATCCAACGTTCTCATCATTAGCATAACAGGATGACTGATCGATGTATACACGAGTTACCTGTATACAAAGGTGAATAATTAACCTTCCAGCTTTCTCCTCATTTGTATGATCGAGGGTATAGCCATGTCGAGAATGACCTTCCCCTTTGACAGACGCATCTCACAGCCCTAGGCAATACCCTATAATGATAGCCCTCTTGTCCTCTATACCTATACTATCTCTACCCAGCAAACACGCTACGTAAACATAACGTTGTATTTTGCAAGATCTATAGAGTGTTAATTGTATAGTACAAGTGCCTGTGGGCCCTTCGGACCCATGTATTGATGTTTGTAGTAGTAGTATGTATTAGACAACAATGTGATTGCAAACTCCAATCGTGTTGTTGCTGTCGTTGGTCACTGGTCAAAGTGCCTCGGGGTAGACCATGTTCTGTGTGATTCCAACCCTTTGTGTTCCGTGTGATTCCAACACACACACTCACACACGCACACAAACGTCCATGAGTCTACTGAGTTTGTGGAATGCTGCAAGACGTTACTGCAGAGTTTTACCTGTAATCTAATACTCCTAAAGTATTTTTAGCCCATAACCCCCCTTCAAAATTATTCAATCGACATGGGACCAAGCCGCTTACCACCTACGGTATATATGCGATTTTTTAATCCTACTCACATCAAAATTGAATTTACAGTTTCGGCTACCCAAAACAGACAGACACACAGACACACGGCTACTCCTATAGTATATTAGACAAGTGCTTGTGGGCCCTTCGGACCCATGTAGTGATGTTTGTAGTAGTAGTATATATTAGACAACATGTGATTGCAAACTCCAATCGTGTTGTTGCTGTCGTTGGTCACTGGTCAAAGTGCCTCGGGGTAGACCACGTTCCGTGTGATTCCAACACAGATAGATAGATAGATAGATAAATTGATTGACCACAGCATACATATTACTGTATAAAATACATAACATTTAACCTAATATCAAGTTTGCAACAGTATAAATATATGGAATAATTCACCTAAACTGTAGTCCACAAAAAACTTTACATACAAGTATAGTTATATTACTGAGAGGTAGCTCAACTGAAATTATACAAAATATTCATCTAAAAAATAATATCACTGAAAAACACTAATAAGACAAAAAGTGAAAAATAATAAGTCATAAAAAGGAAAGTAAGAACACGTTACTAAAAAGTAAAACACCAAAGGAAACAAAACATTAGAAGTAATACCAGAGAGATTATCAAATTCTAAAAAGATGAATGTTAGGTGTAAAAATTGCTAAAGAAAACCACGCGATACATGACGGGGAAAAACGTAAAATGCAGAAAACTAACCTATTTAATAGTTAAAACATAAATGTTAGGAGTAAAATTACTATACAAACTCAAAATATAGAGTAAAAATAAAAATAGCCTATAATACCAAGACAAATTACACAAACATATGGACATAAACACAACATGAAACATTAATAAAACAGCACAGCAACATATCCTGATGCTTCGCTTCTTACATATAAAGTCTGAGGATATCGTGAATCACTATACAGGTTGTATCATGTGAGTATCTGCCAGTATAAAGTTCCTCTAACTTGTCAAGGCCAAACGCTTGTCTTACATTATAAGAAAATGGACAGTCCTCTACAACATGTCTCTCTGTCTGCACGTGCCCACATACGCATAGCCGCTCCTCGACTGGGAGGCGACCACGCCCTCGTCTATTCCAGCGTCCTGTTTCGATACACAGACTGTGTCCCGACACCCGAGAACGAGTAAAGGATATTCTATGGTGGTCGTTAACAGTATGGCGTTTGGTGTATATATTGTGAACATTAAGGTCGGGATTGATGTCTTTGTACACTATACATTTTGATGCATTTGACTGGATAATGGATGAAATCACACTTTGCATTAGAGTATTCACATCAGGGATCTCATTATCCATAAAGCTACGTATTCTCCTTCCACTAGGCGTCCTGGCACCCAAAACGGTTGAGATGGCGAACATTAGAGGATCATCCGTAAGATCAGATCTTTCGGATCTCATTTTAGAAAAGAATTTGTGTTGTTTCAGTTGAATCATATCAGGTAATGTTGTGTATCCTATCTCAGCGTAGCAGACATTGTTTGGGGTTGATTTTCTTACTCCCAAAAGCTGTTTTAAGGGCCCAATTGTATAATTTGATAACGGGTTTAAGATCAGCTTCCACCCATGACTCGCAGCCATACAAAAGTGAGGACATCAATGCTGCGTCGAAAACTCGTCGTTCCACTATGAATGGCACATCGGTGTTTTTATTAACAAATGACACAAATTCTAATATACCGTAGATGTAACACACACACACTCACACACGCACACAAACATCTATGAGTCTACTGAGTTTGTGGAATGCGGCAAGACTTTACCGCAGATTTGTTTCTGTAATCTAATACTCCTAAAGTGTTTTTAGCCCATAACCCCCCTTCAAAATTATTCAATCGACATGGGACCAAGCCGCTTACCACCTACGGTATATATGCGATTTTTTAATCCTACTCTCATCAAAATTGAATTTACAGTTTCGGCTACCAGAAACAGACAGACAGACACACACACACACATACACAGACACACGGCTACTCCTATAGTATATTAGATGATAGTATATTATATATAGTATGTCTATTAATCTTGATATTTTGGGTGAATTTTAGTCATGTCTGGTTTTGACTTCAATATAACGTCATGAAAACATTAATTCAACGTAAATTACAACATAATATACTGTGGTTTTTTATATTTACTCAGTAGACCGTGTGGGATAGTTTAGTTAGCAGGTGCAGCCTGGTACCTTGCGCCGGCAGAACGGTACCTGGCAATCCCTAGTGGTGGCCACTGGCAGTCAGTCACACCCGCCTTGAGGCTTGTAAAGGCGTTCCCTAGTGTCCTCTCTGTATTTGTATTGCTACTACCACTAGAATAGAATCTACTTAAAGAAACTTGTGTTTCTGTGATCACACTGGACTTAGACTGATCACCTACACAACGAACATGGCGCAGTGAGTCACTAGTGGACAGTGAACGGACAGTTTTTTTACGGGAAGCCGAACGCCGCTAGTACAGCCATTGTGTGTGCCTCAGCTTCGCGCCAAACCCCGCCCGCAGCACCGGAATTTCTGCTTCCCTGTGGATTTACGGTGCCAGGAGCTACAGTGCTACTCGTGTGTGTACAGTGTCGTGTGTGTGCAGCGTTGTGTGTTACGCTTTCGTGCAGTACAGAGCAGTTTCGTGCGCGCAGTGGCTAATTTGGGTCGGTCATTCCCCCACTGTCGGCCTCCCGGTCTGACGGAGCACCGAGCTTCTGACCCTCTCCTCTCAGTAGCCAGCGGCGCACTGTCTTGTGGGTGGCAGCCACACGGCTTCGCAACTCTCCGCACCCCTAGTCTGTCGGCCTCGCAACTCTCCGCACCCCTAGTCTGTGGCTACCCAGCTGACCGCCGTCACTCGCCACTGCCACCCGTATATAACCACACTGACACACACGCACAAGTTCTGGACATTCGTGACTCGTGTCGCTGTATTTTTCATGTACATCCGATTCGAGCTGCTGAAGCGTTGGATTTGTACTTAGAATATACTGTGTAAACCCATTCACCATGACAGGAATGAGGAAGAAAAGGAAGCAGACCCAAATGTCACCGCCACGTACCCCCGTGCCAGACCCGAGTGACACGGTTTCACTTTCACTTTCACCCGCTGGGGCGGCTGCCCCTTCAACCCTGCCTGCCTCACATCAGCAACGTTCCCCCACCGCTTCCACCATGGACCTTTCTGATCTCATGCAGTGGATTGAAGCTCAACGACGTGAAGATGAGAGGCAACGGCGAGAGGAAGACAAACGGCGACGTGAAGAGGAGTCGACTCGTTTTCAGACGTTCATCACGACCCTGTTACCGCATGCTGCCTCATCCATGTCGTCTTCCACACCGGTGACGGCGAACACTCAAGGAGCCACGGCCCCAACACAGAACAGCCGCGCTCCCACACCCGCTCCACCCAAGGCTTCTGTTCAACCACCTCCAGTACTCCACCCTGACGTCTCTTACCAGATCTTCAGAGAATGGAGGCGGAGATTGACAGATTACGCCACGATGGTGGATCACCCGAGCTTGTCACAGGAGAAACAGCTCATACAGCTACGTATGTGCTTGTCCCTCGAAACGCAGCGAGTACTGGAGCACACACTACAAGTGCCCCCAGACTCCACGTCTCCTGTAGAAGACGTACTTAATGTCCTGCATGAGCACGTCAAGGCCCACAGAAACGAGGCACTTCGTAGGCGGGAACTCTTCAGCTCAAGACAGATGGAAGGCGAATCGTTCGCTGCCTTCTATGTTCGCCTGAAGCGGGCTTCTGAATAAGCTGAAATCTGTAAAGGCAATCACAAGGAGTGCGAAGAAACCCAGCTCAAGCAGGTGATCTTGATGGGCGTTCGAGACGAAGAACTTGTCCAACGCCTCATCTCCCTTGACGCCTCATGCACTCTGCAGGATGTAGTGACGGAATGTCGGGCCTATGAGGCCGCCCGAAACTCCACGTCAGCCCTGCGAGCCACCCCCCCTACTGCTGTGAGGTCCATGTCGCTGTACAAGAAGGTGAAGACGGCAGCTCATAAGGCGAAGACTGGTTCCCGTGCCGTTACACCCCCGCCCAGCACACCGTGCAACAGCTGCGCAGGCAGCACGCTCCGCACTCATGCCCGGCTGCCGAGTCAGTGTGCAGCTCCTGTGGACGTACGGGACATTGGACACACACTGTACGGTGCCCTGCTAAAAGCCCCCAGTGCCGTTTGTGCGGCTGCATCGGTCACTATGACAAGTGTTGCTCCCAGATGAAACCCAAGGGTCAGCAACAACGACGCAAACAACGCCACGGAACCAGTGTTTTTCGTCCCTACTCCCCTGGCAGTCAGCCGCAAGACCCTCAACAGCGTCCAAGCCACGTCAGACGCGTTGGCCCGACTCCCCGGTCCAGTACCAAGCGTCTTCAGCCCATCAGCGTCACCGTCACCCACGGCAATGTGTCAGCACGTCTGCAGATGCTCCCCGACACTGGCTCGGACGTTACCGTTTTTGGCTTAGAACACCTATGCCACCTGAGTCTTTCCAAGCATGAACTCGAACCGCCGCTCAAGGCCAAGCGGTTCACAGCTGACGGTTCGGAGATGGCTCCCGCCATGGGTTCATTCCAGGCCACCATCACTTTTAACAACAGGTCGTGCTCGGCGTGGATTGGCGTGCACGATGGCGTACCAACTTCTCTGATCTCGTATGAACATCTGAAGGAGCTGTCAATCATCTCACAGGAGTTCCCTAAACCGATCCTTGAGGTGAGGCACGCCGACAGGATGCGCGACGCGAGCAGTGACGAGAGTGGCTACACGCTTGGTGCCACCCCTCAGCCCGGCTCTGGCCCCGCCGCTCCACCCGCCTCCGCGCCATCATCGTTCCCTCACACCGGCAACACATCCCCTTTAGAGGCTCGTGGATACTTCCTGAAGGAATCTAGCGATGTCTTGGTGACGAAGGAGACGCTACGAGCCAGGCCACTCAATCCGATGACAGGCTCACCCATGAGGATCCACTTGAAAGAAGGCGCCATACCCTTCGCGATCCACACACCCTGTCTGATCCTCCCTGCTTACCACGAATCGGTGGAGCAAGAGTTGGAGTCAATGGTGGCCCAGGGTATCATTATTCCTGCCGGCGACGATCCGTCCCCATGGTGCCATCCTCTCGTAGCCGTTTCCAAGCCCAATGGTGGTGTCCGGATCACCACCGACCTGTCTAAACTGAACAAACAGGTGTCACGTCCAGCGCATCCCTCACCCACGCTCTTCGCAGCGATTCGTAGCGTGGACCCGAAGGCACCCTTTTCTCTGAGGTAGACGCACTGTGTGGCTACTGGCAAATTGAGCTCGCTGAGGGAGACCAGCCACTGACGACATTCATCACGCCTTACGGCCGCTTCAGGTACCGCCGCGGCCCAATGGGTTTTGAGGCTACTGGAGACGCTTTCTGCCTCCGAGATGACTTGGCACTCCAAGGTGTGATGAACTGTGTGAAGGTTGTTGACGACATCCTTCTATACAATGAGGACTACTCTGCACATTTACTCCGTGTCCACGAAGTATTGTCAAGATGCCGTAAGTATGGAATCACCCTCAACGCGGACAAGTTTGTTCTCGCCGAACCTGCAGTATCCTTCTGTGGCTACAAACTCTCCAGGGATGGCATAGTAGCCGACCCAGAACAGATTCATGCCATCAGGGACCTTCCCACTCCTGCCAACCTCACTGACCTCCGCTCTTTCATGGGTCATGTGAATCAGTTGGCGGAGTTTTCTCCGGATATCTCTGCAGCTGCAGAGCCACTTTGCCCCCTGATGAGCCCCAAGAGGACCTTTCTTTGGACCCCCGAGCATGAGGAGGCTTTCCGACGGGTGAAGGAAGCCCTCATGAGCCCACCAGTCCGCGCCACGTTTGATCCTGCCTTCTGCCTTGCCCACTGTTTTGTAGACAGACGCCTCTCGCTTGTATGGTCTTGGATACGCCTTGCTTGCAAGACCACGGCGGAGGAGTGTTCCGACTGGTTCAGTGTGGTTCCCGGTTCCTGATGGAGGCAGAAACACGCTACGCTACCATCGAGCTCGAGCTTCTGGCCATAGCATGGGCGACATCGAGGTGCAGATTCTACCTCATCGGCTTGCAGAATTTCGAGGTAGTCACCGACCATCGCCCGTTGGTGCCAATCCTCAACCACTACTCGCTGGATGCAGTTGAGAATCCTCGCCTTCAGCGCTTAACTTAAAGGAGAAACTCTCAGCTTACAATTTCACAGCAGTGTGGTGCGCGGGTAAGTACCTCTGCATTCCTGACGCTTTTTCCCGCGCACCCGTCAGCCACCCTGCCCCCGAGGATGAAATGTTGAGCACCGAGACTTGTGCTTCTATCAACACTGTCGTTGCTCTGCAGGCCATTCAATACCTCGCCAGCCAACACCGTTCGGACTCTTCATCTATCGGGGACATGGCACTGGAAGCCCTACAAACTGCAGCTCGCAACGACCCTCCCTACGTCAGGCTGCTAGACTGTGTGAAGAACGGTTTTCCTCTGAACCGTTACAGTCTTCACAATACTCTGCTCCCTTACTGGAAACTACGTGAGGACCTATACTGCGATGGAGATCTGGTTCTCTATGGAGCATGTGTTGTTATTCCAGCTGCTCTACGCCGCATCGTCTTGGCCTGCCTCCACGACAGCCATCGAGGAGTAGAGGCCACCAAGAGACGTGCGAGGCAAGCTGTATACTGGCTCGGCATCAACTCTGATATCGCCAGCACTGTCCAAGCATATGGGCCATGCCAAGTGATGCGGCCAAGTCAGCAGCAGGAGCCCCTGTTGTCCGACGACGACCCCACCAGACCTTTTGAGTCAGTGTCAGCCGACTTCTTCACTGTTGCTGGGAAGTCATTCCTAGTTACAGCTGACCGTCTCTCTGGTTGGCCCGCTGTGGTCCCATGTGGCAGCGACACAACGTCTGCCGCCACCATCCGCCAGTTCCGGTACTACTTCTGGGACGTGGGCGTCCCTGTGCGTCTCAGGACCGACGGAGGACCCCAATTCACCAGCCGGGACTTCGCAGCGTTCTTCGACCGCTGAGAAGTAAGGCATATGGTGCCTCACCGCATTACCCGCAGTCCAACGGCCACGCTGAAGCAGCAGTCAAGTCCGTCAAACACCTAATCCTGAAGGTGGCTCCATCAGGCAATATCGACTGCGAGGATTTTGACCGCGGACTGCTTGAGCTCCGCAACGCTCCGAACTACACCGGTCGCTCCCCAGCACAAATCTTGTATTGACGACCTCTCCGTTCTTACGTTCACGCCCACCCCCAGTCCTTCTTGATGGAGTGGCAGACCAAGACAGAGATATGTGACCGCCGAGCTGCCAACCGTGCTCAAGACATCGTGACACGCTACACCGCGCACGCCCGTCCCCTTCCCAGGCTGGAGATCAAAGAGCAAGTTCGTATCCAGGATCCGATATCGCTTCGCTGGGACAAAGTTGGCACCATCATGGGCAACGGCAGGTCACGGGACTATCAAGTTCGGTTACCCAGTGGTCGTTTATGGTGGCGCAACCGACGGTTCCTACGTCCTGTGCAGTTCCCCACTAACGAGCCCCCGACGATAGATGAGTCCCCTACTCCCACCAGCGACCCAGTTCTCTCGCCGCTCAGAACGGATAATGCAGCAGCAGGAGTCCGCTCAAGACCTTGATATGAGCGTGAAGGGGGGAGAGAGGTGTGGGATAGTTTAGTTAACAGGTGCAGCATGGCAACGTAGCGCCGGCAGCACGCTACCTGGCAACCCCTAGTGGTGGCCACTGGCAGTCAGTCACACCGAGGCCACCAAGATGACATCTCGGTGGCCTCGGTCACAACCGCCTTGAGGCTTGTAAGAGCGTTCTCTAGTGCCCTCTCTGTATTTTTATTGCTACTATCACTAGAATATAACCTACTTAAAGTAACTTGTGTTTCTGTGATCCCACTGGACTTAGACTGATCACCTACACAACGAACAGCCCGAGGCGTGTGGTGAGGGATAGAGGGAGGATATATATATATAGAGAGAGAGAGAAAGATAAAAAAAAATTAAAGAGGATGAACAGACATTTTTTTATGTTGTGTATTAAAGAATTATTGTATTCAGGGGAGAATCTTCGCTTATTCTTTTTCTTTTTGTAAGTGTTAGATATCTTTGAGAGCTTGAAGTCCTTGCATGTCTGGTTGTGGTATACATGATAAACGTTGTGTGTGTGTCTGTGTGTGTGTCTGTGTGTGTGTGTGTGTGTCTGTGTGTGTGTGTGTGTGTGTGTGAGAGAGTGTGTGTGTGTGTGTGTGTCACACACACACACACACAGTCACACACACTTTTTTTTGCATTCAGTTTGCTTTTTTTCTAAACGGCTCGCTTGTATTTTAGATCCTATAAAGATTTTAGTATGGCAGAGTATGTTTGTGTTATTATCATTATTATACACATTATCCTTATTAAGGATTTTATTAAGGTTGTAGTGACTGTCATTTTTGTTATTATTTCTTTTAATTCGGTCCGCCATTTCCCACAGTCCTGATTTTATGGCTACCTAATTAATTATCAACTTAAAGCTACGCCATTTACATAAAACGTGTATAAATGTTGGTATTATTATCGATTATTGTTATTGTTATCGATTTTATTATTATTATTTATCATTATCATTATTATTAGCATTATTATTACTTTTATTAGCATTATTATCATAAATAGTATCGGTACTACACACATACACACTCACAAAGTCACACACCACACCACACACACAAACATACACATACACGCACAACACACAAAAACACAACCCACCCCACA
>JACEEZ010020634.1:0-12410 GCA_016584305.1 Chionoecetes opilio | reverse complement strand
ACGGGTTGTCCAGTTTTAATACTTTCTTCCCCTCGGATAATATGTACATGATTGGCAACCTTTATTTTGTATGGGGGATGGCCACTGACACATCTTTCCATGGTTTTTTTTCCCACCGCCCTCTAGATCACCACCAATTTTTTGCACGTGCTGTAGCCCATTTTCACCTGCGTGAACCTAATAACCACTACTTTGAGAAGCAACCGGGATATATATGGCAGCATTCTTTGGAGGGGTAACAAACTTTGCAATAAAAAGTCATAACGGCCTTTTTTTTCCAGGATGGCTTTTAGCCCGAAAGGGGTCATGAGCAGGAAAAACAATTTGCCTCCCGTGAAAAAGAGACGGTGGAAGCAGTTGGCCTTACTGAAAAAACCTGCAAGCACTACGGGAGATGGATGGTAGGGGGAAAAAACCCAGAGATGGCAAGGGGTTTTTTAGGGGAGTTTTCTGAGGTCGATTTGTAACAAAGGGGGACGGAAGCAGGGGGACTCTCAAACCAAACATCCACCTATGGAGGGACAAGCCAGCTACTCAGTTGTTGTTCCCCAAAAATTTCTTTATTTAAAAGGTCCCTCTTTCGAAACAGTGAAGGGGTATGGGTAAAACCCGTTTCTTTATTACCAAGTGGTGATCTAATAGTACTCGGACACCGCGGGGAGGTGGTAAAAAATTGCCTCAATTGTTGATTTCAATGGAGCAAAAATGGAAAAAAGGCTAGGTAAAGAAAAAAATGGAAAACGAGTTCTTTCGAAAGCAGACTCGTTAAACGCCCAACCAGTTGGTTTTTAATAAAAGGAAAATTACCAAAGGGAACCAAAGTGCAAGTTGTTCAGATCCGTACCCACTTTAAAACGAAAAAAGTCGTTGCCCCAACCCAGGAAAAAAGCAGGTTTTGCTTCTCCTTATGGGAAACCCCAAAGTGGAACCGCACCTTTATTTTTCAACATTTGTATTTGCTTCCAAGTTAACGTGATACTGATTCTTGGAAATACCTTTTTTTTTTTTTTCAACATGATAATCATTTTTTTTCCCCCCAACTATCCGGGAACTAGGGGAACAAAACTTAGAGTAAACAACAAAAGCCGTTTAGGTCCCGGTTGCCAGGTTTGAGGAACCTTGTTGTTTGGGGAGAAGGTGTATAGTCTTTTTATGGTTTTTCATACTCGAAATGGGTCTATAGAAAAGTTTTTAGCCTCGGTTGCCGGGAGTTGCCAAACCTTGGGGAACTCCGCTAATTAGGCAAAAAAATCTAAGATGGGACGCCCCGGCGGGGGCGAGGACGGAGGTGGTAAAAAAAACTTTTTTTCAAGCCAAATTTCCAACCTTCAATTTTACTTTGGGGTGATACATTTTTTTTTTCCGTATAAAACTTGAATGTGAGGAAAACCGATTTTTTTTTTGAAGGGGGTTCATAGTTGCGTGCTTTTGGGGTCAAATTCAAAGGGGTCCCCCCCCAAAGGTCAAAGTTGGTTTTAAAAATAATTTTTTGTTAAACCCTTTTGGGAGGTTTCAAAACTTTTTTTTATTTTCCCGGGATAAAAACTACCCAACAGTGCACAAACCCCCTTCATTACTCGATAAAGTTGATTTTAATCTTCACCCTTCTTTCTTTTCATAGAGGGGGATGATGGAAAGCCACTCAAGGTGGTCTTCTCTCGGTGTGTCACGGGGGGGGTTGGACCAAGAAAACGAAATTCCATGAGGAACGGGATCAAGAAAAAACTTCATTTTAAAGTTTTGGGCCAAAAATCTCGTTGGAGATGGAGACCTGGCAGGCCTACGCTACAGGAAAAATATTGATGTTGGTGGAGATGCGGCAAAAAACATAAAAAAACCTGTCCCTAAAGGTTGCTACTGTATTTATACCCTCGAAAGAGGAAAAATTTGAGATTAAGTGAGAAAGTCACAGAAAAGGAAAGGGCTGAAGATGAGGGTGTAAAGGACAAGTACAAGGTCTCATTAAATAAGGTAGCTTGATAAAGGGTGTGTTTGGAGTACAAACCGTGATTTGTATGTTCTGTAGCGAGGGGAATGTTTACCCATTGATGGGTAGGGGGACACCCCCGAAAAGATGGGGACCGTGTTTCGTAAAGTTGTATGACCAAAAGAAAACGTTTTGGGGGGCACAGGGGGGACGTTAACCCACTCCCCCAAATATGAAAAGATATGGTTTCCCTTGATGTTGCTGATCAGGCGTAATGGGTGATGTGGCTAGAAGGCTCAAGTTTGCAACCTTGCTTTTGTTTCTGGGTTTCTTACCTTCTGCTGAGTGCAAGTAACCACGTTCCGCTGCTATAAAAAAAGTTTACGAAAGGTTCCCCACATATGGGGTGATTTGGCCACCTGCTGCTGGGGGGATGAAGATGCTTTTGGAGGGAAAGTTTCATTTTCCCAAGTTACATGAGGGGGGGGACAAAGGTCCAGGATTATGGAATAGTGTTGAAACTGCATTCCCTGTACCTCGGAATCTAGGTGGCAAAATTTTTTCGCTCCCGGAACATTACATGTTTTAAGGCAAGGTGGGGCTGACTGCATGAGTAAAGGGAATGCTATGTTGGTTTTGAGGGAGGGTGGATGTGGTACCATTGGTTGGGTTTCCGGTTGACTCCTCCTTTCCCTTTGCTAAAAACTCTCAAGATAGTTAAGGATGGGGCGATTTACGGATGAGAGGGGGCATTGCTTTCCGTGGTGAGGGCAGATCAAGCATGAGGAGATTTTGTCGGCCAATTAAATTAAGTCCATCAAGGGCGAGATTGTTCCTCTCTCGGGGTGGCAAGGAAGGTTCTTATTACTTTTTGATAAGGGATCCAACAACGTTTTCTGCCCAAGGACCATGGGGGGGGTTATGCGGGGGGGGGCCTTGGGCCTTGGTTTCCCCATCAATTACGAACCCTGGGACCATCAAAAAACACCAACCCGCTGGCCCAGGGCGAGAGATGCCAATCATGAGGAATTAAAGGGACAAACAAGTTTGCAGCTGTCGAAAATTCTTTTTTAAGACCTTACAGCCTTCGGGCGAAGGGAGTCAACCGAGGAGGGAGGCCCCAAGCGATTGGTGTTTTTTCCAACCCATGACTTAGCGGGGGGACATAAACAATGATCTCCGTAACCTCCTTATGGCTGCCCGAGTCCCGGAAAACCGCGGAGTCATCCGCATTTTCTCCTCAAGATGGGGGGGACACCGATGTGTTCGTTTTCTGCTTGTATATTTGGATGTACCGAAAAAAAAAAAAAAATTTCCAGGGGTACCCGTGCAAATGGAGCGGTGGGATGGAATCCATTTGGGGACATCCAAAAACGCCCCCTGGGTTTCCCAGGCTCGGCCCCAAGTGCCTGCCAAATCCTGGGAAATGCACTACATTACTGTTTCGGGATACCACCCTTCATATCTGTACGGCCAAGGGGAAAAAGGGGTCGGCCTGAAGGAACCCTGGAAAAGCTGGGCGTACCTTCCCCCGGCCTGTTTACTCAAGGCCTTCGGGCCGAGCTTGATGGGCCCCAAAAAGGGTCATGGAGGCGGACCCGGTGTTTTTTCTGTGCTCTATAATGGTCAGCAAAACAGGGGGACCCCCCCCAAATATATGGAGGGAGGGCGGGGGTACCAATTGTACACAAAGAAGGGGGGTGGGAAAAAAGCTGTTTCAACAATCATTTTTCGTCTACCACCAAAACAGGACAAAATCTCTTCCTGGGCACATCTTGCCCAATCATCTGCCAGGGGGGGGGACTATACTTTGCCAAAATCTTGGACCAGGCAGGCCTCCAAACCCGAAACTTTTACATCACGAAGTATGGGTGGGGAAATTCAAAGATTTTGGGCCCCCCAGTACCAGCAAACCTCTGATTCAAGGCCCCCAGGGGGGACCCCAAAAATCTCCCTGGATTGTAGTGCGGGTGCAGCTGTTAAGGGGCGGGCGGGGGAAGGCATTTTCGGGCAGTGGGAACGTTTTTCAGCTGGGCCACCCATGGAAAAAAATATCATGGCCACTGGGGTACTGTGCTGTTAGTTTTTTTAGTGGACGGGTTGCTTGAAAAAAACCCCTTCAAAAAACAGGAGGACGTTAGGGGGGGCCAAGATGAAGGGAAGAGGAAGGAGAAGCAGATGTTTGTAAATTGACGGAGGAAAAAAACTGATCAATCTAGATCTTTGCATTTCGGCCTCTGGATGATGAATGGGGAGTGGATCGCCCGTTAAATGGGAATAAAAACAACTTGATCCACCCCTCGGGTTTTGATAAAAGCAAATTTTATTATTATATTAATAAATGTTTTTGCCCAAAAATTGGGGGACCTTTTAACCTTGACCTTTGGGGGGGAACCCTGAAAATTTTGACCACAAAAAGGCCATTGCCAAACTGACCTCCCGAAATCGGGTTCCTCCACCAAAATCAATTAAACGGAAAAAAAAAATGTTTTCCCCACGCCCATTGAAGGTTTGAATTGGCTGAAAAAAGTAAATTTTTCCACCTCCCGTTCTTGCGGGCGTCCATCTTAGAGTTATTTTCTAATTAGCGGGAGTTTTTCCCCCAAGGATTTGGCCCCCACTCCAGCCAACTGAGCTTTAAAATCTTTTCTATAGGGGCCCATTCGGAGTATTGGAAAACACCATAAAAAAAAAAACAAAATAAAACAAATTCCCCATGAAACAAGGTTTAGTTAACAGAACACCCTATGGGTTTGGGCCCAAAAAGGGGAATACGGGACCTTCCTTTTCCCGTGCCTGGGAAAAATGTGATCCCCACCTATGGATACATACCTAGGGGAAAAACAAGGAAACCTGATGCAGATATTGGTTGTTATTGATGCAGTAATAGTTAAATTATGAAAGAAACCCTGTCACAAAGCAAAGGGGACATTTTGACGAGTATGCATCTGGGGGTTCATTTGAAATACATAGGAAAAAAAACAGTTCAGAGGCCTGTGTGCGCCCCGTGTTGATGTAGTCCTTCGATACTACAGACCCGACAGTCTGAAGGGGGGGGCCCACCAAAGGATGAAGAGGGGTAAAAGCACACGAATGGAGAGGGGAAGGAAAAAAACTAAGTTGCCTGGAAAAACTGGTTAAAAAAATGTTCTACGGGAAGATGGCAAACAAAAGAAACCAGAACTGTTCAGTCCTTCTAAGTAAAAAACGATTGAGCCAATTCCATGGTTTTATTGGTTCATGACTCTTGGAGATAAAAGGGGCGCAGCTCAGTACCGTTTATTATTGAAAAAAACAACTTTGTTCCCTTGCACACAAGAGTGTGCAAGGGTGAACTCGATCAAGACGTTGTTTTGGGGCACTTGATGTTGTCGTGCTAGCTGTCAGTCAAAACTAACCAGGATAGGAGGATGTGAAAACAGCTTTTAATAATGCCTTTGGGAACAGGGAAGCCTTTCCGGTATATCGACGCAACTCTCCTGTCTCAGATGATGGGCGGATTCAGAAAGTGCAAGGCTTTGCCTGCTTTCCATGCCCCCTCACTGGGTGCGACACCTTCATCCAGGTTTTGCTGGAAGAGGAACCACATACAGCGTGGATTACTTGGAATATGTTTCCCAGGATATCACGCCTTGCTTTGTGTACATTTGTACAGACGCCCAAACATCAGCTGGATATAAGAGAAACTTCTGCCATCCTTTGAAAGATTTTGTGGTTGCTGTTATATGCTCGAGGAAGCACTGATGAGAATGTAAAATTTGCGCCAGGTAGGGCTCTTTTTCACACAGAAAACCACATGTAGAAAATATATCCACCTATCCATGATAGTCTATAGTCTATACCAAACACCTGCTTTCGAGTAGGATACTAGGCTAGACACGTCTAAGAAAACCCGGGGCCCTGTATAAAGTACAACCCTACCCAGCCCAGCAAGGGCATGGCGGGTGTACTCGAAAAACATTATTTGACCGGGTGGGAAGTCAAGGTGGATGGGAACCTCCTCCCTGCTGGAGGAGGCGTTGTCGAGCTGTAATAAGATGTTGGAATGTTACTACAGGTTGGCCGAGGGGACGGTGTATATGTATAAAAGATAATCTGGCCCTGCAGATTACTTTGCAAGTTGCGGTCATGGGTGCAAATCGTGACTCCATTAATATAGCTAAGGAAATTTTTTTTGTAAAAATGTGCATTGTGTGATTAACATGTCATTAGTTACTACCAGGGGTCCATATATGAAGAAAGTTTCATATTTAAAAATCACAAAGAGGTGTACGCATATAGTTCTGTATTATACATTATAACACAGGAAAAAAAAAAATGTACAAGGCTTAGTTTAAGGAAATATTTTTTGAAAAAAATAATGTTTTCTTTGTCCATGCAAACCATGTGGTTGACCATGGCATTTTTTTTTTTTTTTTTTTTTTTAACAATCACAAGGGGGGACTGGCCAAGGGGCAACAAAAAAAAAGACGGGTAAACACAAAGCCCGCTTAGTAGAGCCAGTCCCTATTAAGGAAAAAGGGACAGTAAGAAAATAAAAAAAAAAGGGGGGGGGGGGCTCTTTTTTCGGAAGTGGGTTCCTTTTTCACTCTTTCTCTCGAAAAAATTTTAAGGTTCCCATAGGGAAGGTGGGAAAAAAAAAAATAAGAAAAACAGGAAGGAGAATTCCAGGGGGGTCTACCAGGGGGAAAAGGGAATGAAAGTTTTTAAAAAGATACTAAATTAACCCTTGCATTAGGAAGATGGGGGACAGAAATAGGGATGAGAATGAGTAGAAAGTCTTGTGCAAAGGCCCCGGGGGGCCGCGGGGGGGGGGGGGGGGGCATGCGGGTTAGGGCAAGGTTTTTCAGAAGGAGGCAGTGAGGCATAAAAAGGATAACGGTAAAGGAAGATAGGCAAGGAGAAAGCAACATTGGGGGGGCGGTGATTAAAAGATTGGGGAAGACAGGTCAGTAAAGGGAAGGGGGAGTTGATAAGGGACGAAAAGTTTTTGGGGGGGACTCACAACCCTGTTTAGGAGGAGCGTAGTGGAGTGGATCCTCCCCCAAACATGTGAGACAAACTCCATTAAAATGGGCGGATAAGGGCCCCTGTGGGGGGAGCAATCAACTGGGGAGGGGAGAAAAAAAAAAAGGGGTTTGCAGGGACGCCCCACAGGGGGACACCCCTAACTGAGTTTGGGGATGAAATGTGAGAATTTGCAGTTTCAGATTTTTTCCTAAAAAAGATGGGGTCCAAGAAATAGTTCCATTGGAAGTAGGAAGGAGATAGGTTGAGTGTCATTGAAGAAGAGGGGATAGGTTAAATCTGGTAGGTTTTTTTTGGGAGTAGAATAGGTGAAGAAGAAATTGGATTTTGAGGGCATTTGAAACCAAAAACAAGGTTTGCTTTTTGCCCCAATCATAAAAATTATGAAAGATTCAAGAAGTTAGGCGCTTTTTGTTTTTTGGTCTTCCGTGGAATCAACTTAGTTCCTGTTGAGTTGGGACTTTCTAAATTAAATGGACGTTGAAAAATGCCAGGGTGGGAAATTCATCAGCGTAGGAGTGGGATAGGGCTTTGAGTTAGACCTAGGGAAGATCATTAATTTTAATGAATAATAGAAAAGAGAGTGGGTGGGATGGGGGGAACAGAACCCCCTGGGGAAAAACACCATTTATTGATTAGATTAGGAGGAAAGAACAATGTTCGTCTACAGTAGCTGCAAATAGAACGGTTTTTGAAAGGAAAAACTTAAGGATGAAGGTACAGAGAGAAGAATAGAAGAAACCGAATGGAGGGTAGTTGGAAATTAAAAGATCTGTCCCCAGGCTCTATCAAAAAGCTTTTGATATGTCAAGGGCAAACAGCAAAAAAGTTTCACCGAAAAAACCCCCTAGAGGAGGGATGACCAAGATTCAGTTAGGAAAGCTAGGAAAAGATCGCCAAAGGGGATCGCCCTTTACGGAAACCGTACTGACGATGCAAAGCACAGAAAGCCACAGTTTTTGAGAAAAAAATAGGAGGGGGACCTCCGTCAGAAACCGAGGATCTAGGCCAGAAAAGGGCAAAGAAAAAAAACATTTTTCATTTCGAAGGATTCATAATAAAACAGGCATTAATATTAGTCAGAGGGTGGGAGGAAGAGAAGAAGGAACAAGGACCTTCATCAAAACCAGAGTGGAATTTTCAGCAAAGATTTGAGGCGAAGAGGTCAGCCTTTATAAATAGATGAGGGGACAGCTTTGTGGGAGCCATCTGGGTGAAGCATGGGAGGGGAAAAAATGAAGAAGAAAAAATTGTTAGAGATGTTATTAGCTAGAGTTGCCAGAAGTCCGAGAGGAATTAGATTCAGAAAAAAAAATTTTGATATTTTTTATGAATGAAAAAATGTTTTTTTTTATAATCTAAATAAAATTCTATGGTTGCTATTAATCATCTTTTCTATGAATTTTCACTTGCGGAGTATCGCTTACTTTCAAATAGGATTTTCGGACGAAAATTATAAATGTATGGAAACAAAATTACTATACATTTATGTAATGTTCAAGGTCAGTTCTTTGTACTTTACTTAGTAGTGTTTGCTGAAATAAATTATATTTGCTGAGTTATGAGCAGAATACCGCTTTTATTTATTTTTATTTCAACAAAAAATTAACATTTTCCCAAAAAATATGGCACTTTAAAACATAATTATGGCATCTTCATTAGTGGTCCTAAATCGAATTTATCAGGGTTCCTAAAAAAATAAAATTGGCATGCCTTTCTTATGTATTTCCAATACCTGCGCTGTGTTGATGTTTTACAAAATTTATTCAGAATCGAGGGGGGGGGGGGGACATTTTCCAAGGATGGCCGCCAGGGGCCGACAGAGGGCCAGATCCAGAATGCATCCAATCTTTAAAATGTTCATTATGGATGTATACTAAACAGTGTACCATGTTACATGCTTTTTATCATGAAGTGGCATAATTATCCACTTTTCTATAACCAGGACTATATATAAAACACACAAGGACTATAAACGGTTACGTCCCTATTTATATTATGTAATGAAACAAAGAATGCATTTTTGTATTTTTTTTCTGGTACCAAAAATAGTCTTTACTATTATTGTTTTTCTCTCCAAAATTTTTAGGGGGGGACACTTGTGAAAAAAAAATACTTTAAAAACCTTGCGAAAGTATAAAAAACCTTTCTCTGGGGTTGTCCAATTAAAATTTTGCCCAGATATATGGAACTCCTGCTGAAACAAGATTTACATTGATGGTGTTCTGGTGTGCTGTACGTAGGCAATGTAGTGGCGGAGGAGGGCCCGGCTACATGCGGTGGCGTTTAATGGCTGTGAAGGGGAGTAATTACCACCACAAGCTATCTGGACTCAGGCTATGGGTGCTGCCCCACCATGGAAACCAGGTGAGGTCTGGGAGAATATTGCCGTTGTCATGTAATTTTTATTTTATTTTAGGACCTTAAAAAAGTTCAGGTGTATTGTATGTATGTATATGTAAGCCAATGGAATATATATTATTTTTATTTCATATTTTGGGATAAAATTTGGTGTTTCATAAAAAAAAAAAAAAAAAAAAGTGTGCCCTTTCTTTGTGGTTTCAGGCAAACACTTTGTCTTCACTTTCGGCCCCACCACCCAGTCTTTCTACATGATTTCCCTTCCCTCAGCTACTACGCAAACGGCACAGGACAATGAGCTGGACGATCGGTGTGTGTGTGGGTGTGTGTGTGTGTGCCGCGTGTTGCGTGCTTGTGCGTGTGGTGCGTGCTGTGCGTGTGCGTGTTGGTTGTGTGTGCTGTGTTTGCGTTGGGCGTGTGCGTTGTGTGTTTGTGTGTTGTGTGTGTGGTGGTGTGTATATATAATATATATATAATATATATTATATATATATAAATATATATATATATATATATATTATTTTTACATATATATTATATATATATATATATATATAATATATATATATATATATATATAATATATATATATATATATATATATTATAATAATATATATATATATATATATATATTATATATAATATAATATATATATTATAAAAATTATATATTTATATATATTATATATACATTTTTTCTATATATATATTTATTTATTAAAATCATTATTGAAAGAAGAGAGCTGAAGCCAAGTCAATGTGTAGTTGTTTCTTACCTGAATAGGGAATTATAACCCCTGTTCAAACACGTCACATTTCCATGTGTCGTAGTACCTGCTAGCAGGAATGGTGAAATGTGTTGAAGGAATCTCACAGGGGAAGTGGACCGAAAACACATTGCTACGCTTACTGATTATCATAGTACTATTCATCAGCTGATATTTTTTCTTTATCCAAAACACCAAAACAGTTCGTGTATCTTTTTTCCATCGTATTTCTCTCTCGCTCTTGGACCAGTTTCTGTTATGATGTTACCAGTAAAAAAAACTATAAAAACATTGATTAATAATACTATAACGCTTTGAATTCCATAAAAAACAAAACATTAAGCATAGTCACCTTGTTAGTTGTCGGTTGATAGAACAGCCGCTGTAGCTGGACCACTGTTCAGGATTGTGGGAATTGTGTGATCCCCGTTAAACGAGTGTTTCCTTTGATTTTTTTTAAAATCCTCCAAAATCTTTGGTTTCAAGGTACTGAAAAAAACAGGTTGATTTTCCACTTGGGAACTGAGATGCTCACTTCTAAACCTCGACCACTGTCACTGTTGACCACCTTACAGACTTCACACACCCTAGATCAACGGTCGGGCAAACCTTGCGGCTCCGGAGCCGGCATGCACCTCTTTTCAAGAGATATGTGCGGCTCCTGCCACCTACTCAAAAATGTTCCAAAAATTTATCATAAAGAGAAAAAAAAAATTAGATATAAAAATACTGGCATAGATAGCCACAGTACAATTAGTGTATGTTTGCCCTAGGGTCCTAGGAAAAAATATTGGGGTGAATTTTGTATAGCTTACTTGGAAATTATAGCTATATAGTAGAGGACCGTTACCTTTGAGGCCCGTGCCCAATTTTTCCCTGGTCAAGGTTTTTTGAAGGTTTGGTTTTTAAAAGGGGGGATTTGAGGAAACAAAAACAAAATAAGCCCCCCTTTTGTCCCCTCGAAAAAAAAGTTGGGGGGGGGCAAAAAAACTTCTGCCAGGGGGCAAAAAACCCTAGATGGCCCCCGGGGGGAAAACTGGGGATTTGGGGGTCATATTTCACTAATTTAATAGCTTTTTAAAATGTTCTTGGGGTCTAAATGTATTTTTTTTTTAGGTCAAGGGAAACAATAAAAAGAACACCATAGAGTGGGATTGGGGGAAAAAAAAAATTTTCCATTGAAAAATGGAAAAATTTTAAAAAAAAAAAAAATTAACACGAAAAAATGTCAAATTCTTTCAAAAAAATCTTTTAAATTTTTTTCCATTTTTTTTTTACAAATTTTTTAAAAATTTTATTTAAGGGGATTTGATTCCCTTTTTTCATTTTTTTTTAAAAACATGGGTTCCTTTGGTTTACAAAATTGGGAAGGGTTTGGGGGGGACCCCCCCCCAGATAAGTCAAAAAAAAAAAGGGGAAAAAGATTCAACCCTTTTGGTTTCCTGTATCTTGGGTGTCATTTTTGATTGTGTGGAAAAAATCGGAAAAAAAAAAAAAACACAAAAACCCAGAGGGCCTGAAAAAACCATTTTTAAGGGACCCCAAAAAGGGGGCCCAATGGTGGGGGGGGGGATATCTTTGGTTTTCCAGTGATGATGAAGTTGTCGGGGGAAAAAAAGGATGGGGAAATGGTGGGGTTTTTTTTCTTTTTCAAAAAATTGGGAAAAAACTAAAACTTTTTTAAAATAGTAGAAAAAAAAAAACTAAAAACCCAAAAAGCCCGAGTCGGAAAGGGGGAAAAATGGCCAGTAAAAAAAATGTAGGAAAACTGCAGCCCAAAAGGTGCAAAAAATGGACCCTCGTTTCAATCAAGGCCCCCCCCCAATTTTAAAAACTGGTAAAAGGGGGGACAAAAAAAAAATCCCAAAAGGTTTAGTACCGGGGGAAACAAAAAAAACCTAGGGGGAAAAAAAAATGGGTTTGGAAAAGCGAAGGGGGGGACCGGGGAAAAAATCGCGGAAAAGGGAAAAAGGGGAAATTTTTTAGGAAAAACAGCTGAAGGGCCTTTGGTTTTAGGGCCTTAAAAAAAAGGCCCAAAACACTGTGACTTGGGGGAAAAGATCTTCCCCAGGGGGAAAAAAGGGGGGTTTGGGGGGGAAACCCTTTATGAGTAAAAACTTCGGGGGGAAACCAATTTCCCCTTTTTAAAAATCCGTTTTTTTCCCCAAAACCAAAAAACAGGGTTGGGAAAAAAAATTTTACAATCAGCCCACCTCATTTTACGGGAAAAAAAGGAAATTTCCCCAAAATTTTTCATCTGCAGCATGTGCTTTTTGGGGGGGAAAAGCTCAAAACGGGGGCCCAGCATCAAAAAGTTTTCGGGAA